>CABHPH010151122.1:2007-25380 GCA_902168325.1 Peromyscus nudipes | reverse complement strand
TGTGTTTCCATTCGTTTGGCCACTTGTCTCTGTATTCCATCCATCCCTGGTCCCAACAACTCTTGCTCACATAAACCCTCCTCCTTTTCGCAAATTGGACTCCCGGAGCTCCACCCGGGGCCTGACCGTGGATATTTGCAATCAGTTCCCTCAGTCACTGGATGGGGTTTCTGGCACGACAATTAGGGTGTTTGGCCATCCTATCACCAGGGTAGGTCAGATCGGGCTATTTCTTGACTATTGCCAGCAGTCTATTGTGGGGGCATCTTTGTGGATTTCTGTGGGCCTCTCCAGCACTTTGTTTCTTCCTATTCTCATGTGGTCTTCATTTACCATGAACATTCCTTGTGTTCCCTCTCTGTTCTTGATCCAGTTGGGATCTCCCGCTCCCCCAAGTTCTCTTTCCCTCGCCCCTCGCCCCTCATTACCCCCACTCACGTCCAGACTGTTCATGTAGATCTCATCCATTTCTCCATCATTGGGCGATCCCCGTGTCTTTCTTGGGGTCCTGTTTTCCAGGTAGCCTCCCTGGTGTTGTGAGTGTAGGCACATAACTTCTTGCAGCACTCACTAGTGTGATCAAATAATTTGGTTTTATTTTAATATTTTGTCACAATCTGTAATTATAACCCATGTTAAACTTAATATAATGCAAATGGCTTCATCTTTGCTAAAATGAGAACTCTAGACATGTGTTCTTATATTAAAATTCTTGAGAAATTTTGAGCCTAATACTGAGGCATTTTTTTCAAACTACCTAAATGAATCTACTAATTAACTATATATACAATTTAATCTATGGTAAATATCTTCTCAAGTCAATGGGCCTGACTATACTGAATTGACCAAACTTGGCATGTCTATACAATAATTGTATTAAATTATTATTAAAGTACCCCATAATATGAATAATGACATATGTTGAGAAGTATATTATCAGCCACCACAATTATTTACTATTATAAATTAATTGTGTCACTATTTGTAGACCTTGATGTGCTGAATTTGCCTTAAAAAGAGATACTCTTTCTCTGGGGATGTAGTCTTGAAATTTAAGTGCTTCCACTATCTGAAAGTGGATTTTTGGTTGAAGGTAAGTCAGCCAACCTAAGTCAAAAGGTACTGTTTTAGTCACAGTTCTGCTGCTGTGAAGAGACACCATGACTGAATCAACTCTTATGATAGAAAGTATTTAATTGGGGGATTGCTTACAGTTTCAGAGGTTTAATCCACTATCATCATGGTGGGGGGCATGACAGCATACATCTAGGTGCTGGAGCAGTAGCTGGGAGCTACATTCTGATCCATAGACAGAGGGAGAGAGAGAGCAAGAAAGTGAGAGAGACAGATACGTTGGGCTTGGCATGGGCTTTTGAAAACAGAGCCCACCCCCAGTGACATACTTCCTCCATCAAGGTCACACCTCCTAATCATTTCAGACAATGCCATTCCATGATGACCACGCATTCAAATCTATGAGTCTATGGGGGCTATTTTCATTCAAACCACCACAAGTACTAAGCTCAACACCACAGCAATACCAAAATCAGTAACAATTCAAAATGTTTATTCCAATGTACTTGGAATTTCAGCAAAAAGGATGATTCTAAGCTTGATTATAGACCAGTCCAGGAGGATGGCATGAAAAAAAATAATTGTGTTTCATAGTTCATTCAATGAGCAGTGTTATCATGTATCAGTTGTTTCTTTCTTTGGACTAGGCTTTCTACCATATTAACTATGGGGATGCACAGCATATATTGCACAGGCCAGCTGCTTTATTCCCTTTGGGCTGCTGCAAACAGCCCATCAAATATTGCACCTAAACAGCATATAACTGTTACTTGCTTATGTGGTTTAGTAGATGCAGTTTAAAACAAAAAATTGTATTAAATGCAAACAAAATCTATTTTTAATCTTTTTGCTTCCCAATAGGGTTTCTAAGGATCACATTATGGCGAAAAATGAGGCCTTGCTGCATGTATCAAAAGAGATTTCACTTCTCTGCTGATGCCTTAATTTTACTCAGGAAGGAAATTATTGACAATTCTATAGCACAGGCAGAATAAACTCTCAAAAATATCTAATAGCATACACAGTCAACCCTGGGGCATTGCCAGTATTTTTGTAGCACAATGTTGCATTTAAATGCACCTTTTAATTTTCCAATTATGTGTACCCATGGGGAATGCTTATGGCAAACACTGCCTCTGGAGAATGGTGATATGATTTCCCTATTCTAAAGTAAACTGAGGAATTTTCAGCAAACTTGAAGTCATTTGCTTTGCTTTAGGAGTTTGAATGTGTATATTCACTTCCCAGAACCTGTGAGAAAAACCATGATACCCAACATGGCAGTTACTCTCTGATAAATTTATACATACACATGATTTCCTTACGAATCTTCAAAAGCCAAAACCAAACCCTGATGCTACCCTATAGTATTGTTGTGGTGTTTAACATGGGTGCAGAAAATTGGAATATGACTACTAAAATTTATATAGAATAAATAACAGATTTGAAAATGATATTTCAGTCTGCCACAGTTCTTCAAATAATATCTTGAGGGCTTGCATATTGGGAGTACACATATAAACATGTGACTTCAATGTAACCTATTCTATTATCACAGAAGCTGTGAAGACTGGGGAGTTCTTTTGAGAGGAAACACGCATGTCAGAATGTTTAAAAAGTGGGGGCAGGCTCCAACTTCAGAGAACCTTTCTCTAAGGCATATAGAATCGACACAACTTGTTTTCTCTTACTTGACCTTACTTTCTGTCTAATGGATTTTTCCATAGCACTCTTTAAAGTCATCTGTTTGGACTATACACTTGTCATTTATAACCAAATAGAAAGAATATTCTTTTTTTTCCCCAGTAGCAGAAAAAGAAATACCGACTCCCCAGATCCTTACTGATCTGGCTTGAAGTATGTGTCCACATTTGTGTCTGTTACCATGGACAGGGGAATCTTCTGGAAATGAAGAAGTGAGTGGAATAAAAGCAGCTGTAGGTAAACATTAACTGTCTTGATTAGTTTGGCATTGTGGGATGCTTTGAAGAAAAAATGAAGAGCTGTACTGAGGATGTAGGTCAGTTGGTAGATTGCTTGCATAGCATGTATGAGGCCCTGGGCTCAATTGTTAGCACTTCACAACTGGGCATGATGAGGTAAGTCTTGAGTTCTGCACACAGGATGTGTAACAAGAGGGAGGATCAGAACTTCAAGATCATCCTCTGTTGAATATCAAGTGTAAGGTTAGCTGGGGAACACACACCCTGCCCCTAAGATAGAGTTAGTATATACTTGTTGAGACGGAAGCATCTTGAGTGAGCTGAGTACTATGGTCATTCCTTTCATTTTGAATTAACTTGATTAAAGGAAGCCAAGATACCATAGCATTCATCTAAGACCCTCTGGATTCTAGAACGCTGATCTCTGTGTATCTTCTGACTCACTTGGCTGGTACTGGCCAAACTGAACCAAGTCTTTGGCTCCACTGGGAGTCATTTTTGGAGACATAGCCACCAATTGAGGGAGTGGATCTCTCTGTTCTTTCACCTACTCAATTCATTTGTTTTTCCTGTTCAAGTCAGCATGCTCGTGCTATTTAAGAATTTTTAGCGGGAGTGGGGGGGGTGTGTGGGGGGGCAGGGGGGGTGTAGTCTCGGTACACAAAGTATATATTCTAGTGGGAAGGCAAGAAGGTAAATGAAAAATAATTATGTATTATTGGGTTCTGATAAGCCATTTACCTTGTTTGGGACATCTAGGAAGCTTCCCAGAGGAAATGAAATCTGGATAACAGATGGAGGTGGTATAGACCCCCTAGTCTTTACAGTTGGACTTTGGACAATGGGAGCCTCGTGATTCTCACTAAATACCTTAGCAAAGAGACTACTAATTAACTTTCCAGCATTGATTGTATCTTTTACCCTGTGAAATCCAAATTTATTCCAGATTAAATTGTGCCCATTTGAAGATACTTACCTTCAGCAAGCCCATTGAAGTTTTTCTTGAAACAAATGAGTTAGCAAATAAATAAACCCCAATAAAAGCAAAACTTAAAAAGGAAAAACCAAACAGAAAGAGGTGTTTCTAGATGGCAATAGAAAATAATAATATTTTTCTGGATACAGAGATTTTTCAAAGCCAGTGTTAAAGCAATTAAAATCAGATTTAAAAAGTTTGTTACAGGACTAATTTGGTTAATCAAAATTCATGCTACCAAATAACTTTCCATTCACTTCTTGTTTTTCTCCATTTTAATTCTTTGACTTTAGTGTTTTCTAAAATTTAGATTTCCCTGGAGAACTTTGTTTTATCCTGACAACTGAAATCCTCAATTAATGCATTTAAAGGATTCAAATAAAAGGAATTTGAGTTTCAGTCCTTTGAGTCATAAATGTTGAGGATCTCTAAAGTCCATTAAATTCTTACAGTTATGCTTAGCAGGCAGGTCTCCTTTCTACTAATGACATTTCAGTAAAAGCATAAAAGGTTAAATGGCTAGTGAGGGGGAGTCTAGGATAATGAAGGTGGGGACTGCTGCTGTTTTTATTGTAAGTTAGCATTTGCTTTAAGTCTATGTTTCTTTGCCTAACAAACAACATGCTGCAGGCTTTATTAAAAGATTTCAGGGATTCACTCAGGCAGAAATTTTTGCTTCCCATAATTAGTGTAACAGAATCTGGTCCTCTGTTACGTAGTTATTCTTGAAATCATGCAACATAATTTCATTTAAAATATCTTATATATAACCATAATGCTACTTTATATTATAAGAGAAATGCCCTTGAAAGCCCTGGTTTTGTTAAAAGAAATATGGCTTGTGCTACATGAAATGTTCTTTATTTTCCTAGGTGCCATGATCCATCAGGGTATCAAAATAGAAGTTATTTTACATAGGTGTGTGTGTGTGTGTAAAACTTTATCAGTATTTTTTTTCCTTTGAGATAGGAGAGGTGTAAAGTCACAAGTTGATGAGAGATCACACATTCTACTATGACAAAAAAAACTATGAATGAAGTCATGGAACTATGATGCAATAATATAAGAAACCATATTAGTTGGCTTCTTTGTCCCTGTGTCACCCCAATATTCCTTTAGCTGTCTGTTGGTGGAAAGAAAGGTTGGAGAGATGTTTTTTCTAACATACTACAGGTTCCTGGGTGCCTAAATACAGCTGTGATGGTGATGATAGTGTTGTTGATGATGGGGGCATCACACTTCTGCTGGGCATATGTCAGTGGGTTCTTTCCATACAATAGTGATGGCCTCAGTGGTAGTGTCATCCTGGTGGATCAGTTCTCTATTTTCTTAATATTACTCTCAGAATCACTGCCTGCAACACGTCCTTCAGAGGAGTCCAGCTCTTGACCAATACCTCTGTGGTAGTGTGAATTAAGAATGCCTCCTATAGGCTTGGTTACTTTTGAACATGTGTCCACCAGTTTGTGGTGCTGTTTGAAGAGGTGATGAAACCTGTAGAAGACGGAGGCTTGCTTGAGGGCATATATCACTGTGGGAAGATCTTGAGTGTCTACATCCTCACTTCATTTTCTATTTGCTGTCTTTGCTTCCTATGTGACAAAAAGTGGCCAGCTGGTTTTCTACTCTGGCTGCCTGCTACCATGCCTTCCTTGGCATTACAGATAACCCCCCTTGACCTGTAAGCCAAAATAAATGCTTCCTTCTATGAATTGCTTTTGGTCAGGATATTTTATTACAAAAACAGAAAAGTAACTAATACAACCCCTATGTATGCCATAGTGAACATGACAGTTTATCAGGCTAACTTCACAATGTGTCTTTCTTAATCCAGACTCAATGCTTGGCTAGTCTCTAGGAGAATTGTACTCAAGGACTTAAATTTTCTACACCCATTTTCATGAACAAATTTGTATTCTTATTCAGAAGCTTTTATCTAGAAGTTTCTTCATCTGGAATCGTCCTGCTGAGGCTTCCCCAGGGGTGAAGTGGAATGGCAGCCTGAAAGGATGTTTCCTGCTCACATTCTAATTTTATGTTCCCTTTCCCATTCTATGGCTGGAACTTTTGTTTTAAGGTATCCCCAGCAGTGAGACAATTCTCACATCCATACTGATCCACTGTTTGTCCACCAGACAAGTTAGCGCTATTTCTTATACCATTGCACATTATGGCTGAAGACTTGATATTGTCACACAAACTTTTTCTGAGCAAACAAAATGTAAGCATTTGTCTAGTTACACCAGATAGGACACCAATGACGGAACAAAGAAACAATACTTCTCAGATTTATACTGAGGAAGTCAATGAGTTTATTGGGCTTCCAGGAGTGTGGGCAAGGGTTAAGTGACAGCAGTACGGATGGGAGTTACTTACAGGAGTGTGAGTGACCCTGAAACAGTTTTATCATTGAAAAGTCTCAGCCCAGCATGAACAGTGACATCTTCGTAGATACCTAGATGGAATCTATCTTTCAGTTAATGTTCCAGATTCTAGTTTAGCATCCGGAGACTACATATGGCTGAGGCAAAACTACATACTACTTAAGGGGGGAGGGTAGGAAGAAGTGGTTGCAATTTCAGGAGAGGATCTGACTGCCTTCCCCACCCCTATTATGAGAAGCTTGATCTTGAAGGTGTCTTACAGCTGCTTTGATGAAGATGGTGATGGCTATAATGCTCAGAGAGAAGCATCCCACAACAGATAAGAGCTCCTGTCTTGGATTTTTGCTCTAATCTATTCTCTACCTATAGCCAAACCGAGTTCCCAACATTGATGCTGTGCCACCCAGTGGCTTTTCTGAAGACATCCTGTGTAAATTCACTTCTGGCTTAAAGTACCTGGAATATTTTTTTCTTATCTGTACTGAACCTGAACATGCAGATTTGTCATTTAATTTTTTATTAATTCAATTTGTTTTGAGACAGTTTCCCACATGTGTCTGGTGCCTACTGACCCTTCCGATCCTCACACTTCTTTGTCAATTGTCAACACCCTTTCTTCCCACAAATCTCTCTCTCTTTTTCTCATGTTCATACTATTCATCTCGTTCTGTGTCACACTGATACACTGGAATTGACCAGGGCTGCCTGTATGATCATGAGTTTGTAGCTATCTGTTGTAGTCTAGTAGGCTCAATGGTTGGTCCATAACTACAGCTGGTGGCTATTTAAAATGAAGTTGTTTGGGTTTAGTGGCCAGACAGCCTGGAAACTGCATGACAAATATTTGATAAAACTAACTCCTTGAAATCAGATATGGCAGCTATGGAGTCAGAAGCACTACAGAAGGAGTTAGATGAATAATATTTGCTGCTTTCAAGCAGAGATCAGAGCGAGGTGAGCAAAAAAAAAAAAGGAATGAGCTGTTTTAGAAGCAGAGATCAGAAGAATATAAGTCTGTGAAGGGTGACTTTCCCTGGCCATGGTGGGCATGAATATTTACTGACAGCCAACTGAAAGTGCCAATTGTTTCTGTGTCTCAGACTACAGGAAATAAAACTGTGACCTCAGCCTCTTTAAAAATATTCTGACAATAACAGCAAGATTAAAGACACTGCTTTGGGGTGCTTCAGATGTCCTTGTCATGCTCGGAAACCAGTGAATGACATATCAAAATGTGGAATACTACTTACTGCTAGTTCTGATTTTTGAACTAGACAATAGAGCAATGACTTGTTCTGAGAAACAGTTTCAACTAACAATCATTTCCAATTTAACTTCATTATTTTAGGATTTAGAGATGATAGAGAAGATTGTTCTGCTATTTACTAGTTCATAATTCATAGAGAGAAATGACTAAGAAATGCATCTCCTAATATATTTGGAACTTCAGAAGGCTACCTGGTACTTCTCAAAAACACTTCAATGTTTTCATATTTTCTTGGTGTAACAAACTAAATTTTGAGAAATTATGCACTTAATTTCTGCAGAGTGGTTATCAATACAATACTAATGTAAAATGTTAATAAAGGTGAAATGAGACATGGTGTATATGAGAATTCTTTGTCTTGATGTATCATAGTACAGGAATGTGTGCATCCCCCCTGACACCCACAAGGGTATAAATATTTTAGCATCCATGCCAGCTTCTTGGTAGCGCTTCTGCTAAAAGAATCTATTTGATTTTAGGACAAGAAGACTCTTGTCCTTGATAAATGTCAGATTAATTTTAAGTTGAATTGGGAAAATTTAATTTCCTTGTGATTCACTTTTGTTATACAATTTAAAAAAATAAAGCAGATACTAGATTTTTTTCTTCCCTCCGCCATAGAGACTGCTTTTTCAGAGCAGTGTCCTCCTCTTGTATAGGCAGTGCCCTGTGAGCTAGAGTAGTAATAGCTTCAAGATGACAGCTCAGGAAACGTCCCAAACATCTCACTAAATGCACCCAATTTGTCTTTCCTTCTAAATAGCAGAAGCAGCTCAGAGCAAAGGTCTAATCGTCGAGCAGAATAAAATGCTTTGATGGCACATACCTTCCGTTTCTATCGGAACTTACTGGCTTGTAGTTTATATAATCATAACAATAGCAACCCTGCAAACAAACACCTGGAGATGTGCACAGCGTTTGCTGTGCTTTATCCTCTTTAATATTCACGTCCCCTTAGGAGGGAAGTACCCTTACTTCTAAATGAGAAAGCTAAGTCTCTGGAGAGTGCAAATATGTCGATTAAGGTCTCCTATTTAATAAGTGGATGGCTGGATATAATTCCAGTCAGCATGGGCTGCTGACTCTGAGCTTCCTGCTAGGTGATAGTACTTGTTATTTACATACTGGTGTTCCTCAATTGCATTTGAATTCCTTGTTAATAAGAAGTATGCTCTAATCATTTTTTATTTCATGAATATAGTTTAGAATAAACCTGGAAGAGGAATACACAACATTCATTCTTACTTTCCCCTCAATATGTAAACATGGTTGCCTTACTTATATATAAGAACACTAGTCCAACATACTTTCTGTTTTCAGTTTTTTTAATGATGTGTGATTGTATGTATCTGAGTGTGGGTATGTGTGGGGGTCCAAATTACTCAAGGTCAGAGAATCTGAGCTTACTTTACCCAGTAGGGCTGCATAATGGGATGATTTGGCCACAGGCATGGTTATCAGGTGTTTTGAAGGGTTTGCATTTAGCCATACATTGTGATTTTATCTTGAAAGGGAGAGGTCTTTTATCTCATCCTTTAGCATTGTACAAATACCCTTTGGAATAAACTTTGGGGTGACTGGGTATTGATCCATGACCCCCCTAAAGCTATCCTGTGTCTCTATCTTTGTTATCATCTCCTTCTATCTTTCTATCTAATACTTCCTCATTAGAAAGTATTCCTCTCACCTCCCCACAAGAACCCTTCCACAGGTCAGAGCTGGACTCTGGCAGACTCTCACAGGTATGTGCACATGAGTACAAGTGACTGTAGAGACCAGAAGAGTTGTGTTTGTGTGTATCTGTGTATGGGTATGTGCACCTGAGTACAAGTGCCTATGGAGACCAGAAGAGGTCTTGGATATTCTGAAGACACAGGTTGTGAGCTGCCCAAGGTAGGTGCTGAGAATTTGGGTCCTCAGTGATAGCAGTATGCTCCCTTAACCACTAAGCTATCTCGCTAGCCCACATTATTATTATTATTGGTGTGTGTGTGTGTGTGTGTGTGTGTGTGTGTGTATGTGTGTGGTGTACATGTACACACAATTTGGGTTTGGGGCGTGAGTGCCACAGCAGATGTGTGGAGGTCAGAAGACAGCTTGTGGAGCTGGATCTCTTATTTTACTTTTATGTGGGTTCAGGGATGAAAACCCAGTTGCTACGGTCATGCAGGAAGTGCTGTTACCTACCGAGCCATGTCACTAGCCCAAACATTTTTAACTGCTTGTCATCATAACTATCACGGGACACTAATTCTGCTGGAAGTCTACAGTATATAATGCGTTTACAGAATTATATAGAAGAGAAATTAATTCTACTTGAAGCCAGATAGTATTGCATATAGCACTGAAACTCACTTGTGTTGTGGTCTTTTATTACTGTGTGATATTCCCTGGGTGATGAAAGGCATCCTTGACCTCTTTCTTAAAGCCCAAGTAGAGGAGAGGATGCTTCTAAGAGCCCTTCTGGGAAAGCATATGAAATTATTTTTGTCTATGGAGCCTACATGACGATCTTGCTGCCTAAAATCCCAAGGCCCATTTAAATTGTTATGAGCTATCAGAAAGTTCTCTCTTACGAGGAGGCAATGTGGTACATAATAACGATTTTATAACTGAATATTTATTTATCAAGATCCATCGGGTTTGTTTAATGAAAATTGAATGTCAAGAGCCTGTAAATTTATCTGCACTCTACCCCATAAAATGGATCTTGCCTGAAGTTCCAGTCTCCCTTCATCTGAATAGATGTTTTATGATCACAGCTGTGATGTCCATTACATCCTGCCTTCCTGATAATCAAAAGAAGACATTTCCTTTGATACAGTGAGTAATGTGCTAAGTGATGTGTATCTACAAATTTGGGAGAACTCCCAGCCAAATCCAAAGCCTGATCTATTGTCCATGGTTTCCTGTTCTCTGTCCTGGCGTAGAATAGCAATTCACTGCAGTTCTTTGAACAAGTTGAAGGACCTGCTTAGGACTTTGTGACTTATATGAACTCTAACAACCTTCTGTGATTACCTGCAATTATAGTGCTCTGCATTTAGGACTCATAATGAAGCTGGTACCTAAGGTTTCTGAGGGTGCTGGATAATAAGTGAGCAGTGTGAACATGAAGCCAACTACCCCATTCCTAGTTTCTGTTTTGCTCCTAACTTGTTCTGTGGCACTGGGCCACAGAACTTTATTTCCTGGTATCTTGGATTCCACCCATGTACAATGAAGGAACAAGGATGTGTAAACTCCAAAGCTAACATTTTATAGTTATAGAATTGCATTGTAGGAACACAGAACTGTAGGGCACACCATCCTTTGTGTAGACTTTATGTTCTGATTTCATTAATAATAAATTTGAATTACTGCAACTATCTGAGTTCTAGAGGGGAAACAACTGTCTGAAAATAATATATGTGCTTAGATTTAGATTTGGGAAGATTTATATTAAGGAATACATATAAGTTTGATTTTGTGTGGAATTTTCACAGAAGTAAGTTAAAATGAAAAACCAACAGCAGAGAGCTGAAAGAATTTATTTGACACTCCCATACTTAAGGCTCAGGGAACACTGTATAAGATGGGCAGAATGACTTTAAGAGCCAGAGATCAGGGTATTTGATGTGAGAATGTGTCTCCTAGTAATATCAGAAGCTATACCCATAAAGTATCACCAATATGATTGCTCAAATGTGAGTTGAACAAAGAGAACACCATGGACCTTGCTAAAATGTATGAGGAAAAACCCACAAGGCTTCAACCCTACACAAGGAACGATAAGGCAACTGAAGAAGGCTTGGAGTTAGAGAGGTGGTCTTCTAAAGGGAAGAGGACACCAATTGGTTGTCCAGTGCCAAGCAGTCAGCCCTGAAAACCTGCATACAAGTAACATTGTTTGGACTGAAAAAGGTTATATTTAGGAACACGTATGTGCATATCTGCATGCAACAACAATTAGCGGAAGACGAGGCTATGAACTTGAAAGACAGCCTACCTGTTTATTCAGATGACTTTTTGCCACTGAAGACCTCTTTAAGGCTGCAACTCAACTGCTGATTCTGAGACTGTTTTAGAGGCGTGCCCAGAATTTTCTATAGCCTGTCTTGAAGAAACATATTTACCTGACAAGAATAAACCTCAAAACTCATTTAATGTAATGCCTCACAGATTCTGTTCCAAATGCCTATTCTAAATCTACAGAAGTTTATTGAGGTTATAGACTTTGAGTCTAGTTCATTTTGATGTGTAATGTTTTTTATTTATCTGCAGGCTTTTTTAATAGTAAAATTTATAAACTTAAAAATAAAAGAAGAAATAAGTTTAAACAACAATAAAATTAATCACTTGGAAGGTCCAAAGTGGAAAACTACCTAAAAACTCATAAACTGTAACATGTAGGGCTAAGGAGTATTGGAGAAACAAAGTTTGGGAATGATTTTGGAGTTGTTGATATAAAAGTAGCTTTTAATCCAAGGTAAGAAGAGTAGTGAATATTTGAATTAAAAAAGAAAAAGCTGAAGGAGGTGAGAGGAGAAGGCATGCAAATCCCTGAGGGATGATGACTGCCTTACAAAGACCAAATCAGCTGCAAAGACCCCGCAGATGGACCCCATTTTGGTAAGTTAATAAGTATTAATGAGACTAGCATGGCTGAATCAGCAAGGATACTAGAAAGCATAGCAGGATAAGGTTACTAAGAATAAAGGTGACTTAGAAGGTCATGGATTGGCCTCTAAAAAAATGGAGTGTTTTGAAAACAGAAGTGTCACAGGAAACAATGGACATTGTGCTGAGAACCACATCTCAGGTACAAGACAGAATGCTCTTACAGTGACGCAGCTTGGTGTGTCAGGGTGATGACAGCGAATTAGTAAGAAGTTATCAGATCCTTGCTATCTTTGAAGGTAGAATCTACAGGGTTGGCTAACATTTTGTATATTTGGTTTGAGTAAGCTCAGAGTTAATGATTTACCCTGGGTAAGTCTAAGGCTTTGCCTTGAGGACAGGTGAAAAAGGAGCGTCATTTAATGAGAGGAGGCAGTCAGTGGATAGAGCAGACTCAGGGGAAGATTAAAGTTAGAATTTCATCTACAGTACA
Source organism: Peromyscus nudipes (assembly GCA_902168325.1). Classification (NCBI taxonomy): domain Eukaryota; kingdom Metazoa; phylum Chordata; class Mammalia; order Rodentia; family Cricetidae; genus Peromyscus; species Peromyscus nudipes. The sequence continues at coordinate 12,644 of CABHPH010151122.1, read as the reverse complement.
GTACCTCTGTTCCCACATACACAGTTTAGTTTTCCATGGTTTCATCAAAGCACAGCTAGACATGATCTAAGCATATTAATTTAAAAATAGCCCAATATCAGCAATTTATGTTTAAACTTAAATGCCGTTATGAGTGACATGATGAAATTGCACAACATATTCTGTCCTGCCTGAAACAGGAATCACCCTTTTGTTCATGTGACCATATTGTGAGCAATATCTGCCCATTAATAGCCATCTGTACAATTGAATTGACTGTCATACATTATGGTACTGTGTCCCAATATTCCTTGTCTCACTCAATACCCAAAGTTCTAGGGTAGTAAGGCTACAATTTGAAAGATGCCAACAGAAAGAGGTAGCAACCTTCCTTTAAGTGAAATATGAAAATTAACAATGTTGAGAGAAAACAAGTTTATGTTGAGTTGTGAAGACTGACGATAGGGAGAAATTTTCTAGATGTGAAATTGTGGAGGAGAAAGAAAAGTGCTTGTTTTACTGTTGTAGTTTGTGGTGTAGGAACTACAGTCACAGTGTGATACATGCTTAGTTAAGATGGAAAAGACAATAAAATTGTGGGTACAAGACATGAGTAGACAATGTGTTCTGATTGACAACAGCATGTCACATCAGAAAGCAGTTTGCCTCTACAAGTCTTCATTCAATGTGAGTTCCCCCAAAGTGAGTGACAATAAGCCATTTCCATAAAGTAAAGGATGATCACACAGATTCAGAAATATGTGTAAACTCAGAAATACAAAATATACTCAGGAGGCAGCATCTGCCTTTGATCAGGGGCACATGCTCACATTTCTAGCAGAGTTGAAATTGAATAAGAAAGAACAGCTTCCAATCTGAGTCTTCAGTTGTGGTGCAAATTGGAAAGGAAGAAGTCAAAGTATCTTTATTTTCAGATGATGTAATAGTAACATAAGTAACCCTAAAAACTCTACCAGGGAACTCCTACACCAGATAAACACTTTCAGTAAGGCAGCAGGATACAAAATTAGCTCACAAAAATCAGTAGCCTTTCTATATACAAATGACAAACAGATTGAGAAAAAAAAACTTTGGAAAACAACACCTTTCACAATAGCATTAATAAAATAAAACAAAATATCTTGGAGTAACTCTAACTAAGCAAGGGAAAGACTTGTATGATAAAAACTTTAATACACTGAGGAAAGAAATTGAAGAGGACATCAGAAGATGGAAAGGACCTAGAAGCTGCTTCCTTGGTTGCTTCCCCATAAACCAGAAAATAATTATTTTCACCCTTGGTAGTGACTGCAGTGCATTGAGAGAGATGTCACATTAAAAGCTGGGTTCAGCAAATGGCTTGGCATAGAAAAAGAGACTCTGCAGGCCACATGCATGAATTTTAGTGGATTTCCAGTTAATAGTGCCTGGAGTCATCCCTGTTCCACTACCTGCTTGGAAACTGTACCCAGAACTTCTATCCTTGGTACTGATGCAAATGCAAACTTTGGGCTCAGAGCTACTTCTCTAGAATGGAATCCAGAAGCAGCACTTCTATGTTATCTTTGTGGTTCTGTCAGTAATATAAATGTAATGTTTGTGCTCTCATGTTTTTTTCAGTCTGAATAAACATCGGAAGGAAGCAGCTTACTCCCCCATTATGCACACAGTAGCCCACCTGCTTTTGACCCACAAGGCTCTGATGGTCAGTTATGAAAGAAAAATAGACACTCTTAGATAATTTTGCAGAAAAGAAGGAAGTGTTTACTTTTAGAAACATACTGTGCATTGATCCAGCTAAGGATCCCACTTTGAAAATCTCTCTTCCACATGGGACTTTCAGTGACCACCTCTGTCATTATAAGGTGACTCATTCTGAGATTGTGTTCTCAGAGTTTGCAGATATTAATGTCTCAGCAGTGTTTCCCACAGAGTCAAGTTAGCAGTGAAATTATCCACAATGATGGTGAAATTCTTTTTCATCTCATTACATCTAAAACAAGAAAAAGCTACATGAAAGCCCAGTGAATATGACTTTTTAAAAAGGGAACTTTTTCATTTTCCTTTGAACATTAAAAACATTTGTACAAAAGCTGTGAAAATCAGAGCTGAGAAGAGATCGTCAGTGTCAGTGCGGCATCAAATCTGATACTCATTTCTTCTTAGCAACTCATAATCAAGGCCTAAGCAGACCCCTTTCTGTTTAAAAGTGTGTGCAAATTGTAATCAGGACAGATCCTTGGAGATCCTCACAGGAGTGGAACATAAATGTCTGTATTTTAAATGTTTGTTCACCAATATTAAAATTCCTCTCTGCTATCACACTTAGTCCTAATTGGATGTGATATCCAGGCTCCATATCCACTCTTCTAGGTAGTTATCCTTAACAAATGGACTTCTAGACTTAAACATACTGTACGTCTTTATGACTTGCTACTGATAGACTAGGACTTCTATTATTCTCTTTCTCTTGGTTGGGCTGACATTATTTCTTTTCAGTCTGAGTGGTGATTATCTGCTGAAGAAGTCCCTTAATTCAACACAAACCACTAAAGGAGATCCAAATTTGTAAGATTGCTTTATAAACAACTTTGGTTTTTCCTGATAAGCACACCCCAGCAGAGGGATTAAGGGAAGCTGGTAGAGCAGAATTCATAATGAACTTCCATAGATTCATTTCAGAATTCAGATCTTTGCCAGCTAATGTGTCAGATAATGTATCAATAGACAAGGAAAGATTAAAAACACCATCAGGATGTGACCCAATGTCAGAATGCAAACGACATCTACCAGTGGCAATGTTTTATCATGTGATCTCATCTAAGTGAAGCTGAATATGTGTTGTACACTCCATGGGAGACAAATTTGTTCATCTTTGTGAAGCACTACTCTCTAATGAGGTGGGTTTAGCAAGCTCACACCAGCCTCTGTCACTGTGGCTGTATTAAAACAGGCTAGAACCTGGATGTGGTAGAATTAATTCTCTAAAATCTTGATTTGTTAGACATAAATTGTTGATGACATAAAAGACCATTAGCTTATATGCCCTGTGTTCTAGTCTCTATTCTCATAATAGAAGACTTCTGTCATTGTAGGGTCTTATACTTTTGTCATTATGAATGCTCAGGATTATGGAATATGTGTGTGCTTTCTATTTCTCAAACTATTAAATCTCAGACAAAGTAGAACTGGTTATATATTCTTTAACACATAGCACATTATTGTAATTTAGTCATGCAAGTCATGCTGTCTTTTTTTAATCTAATTAACCTTTATTCATATATGTATATATGCATATTATCTATCCTTAAATATAATCTTGCACCATGTAACTGTTTGGGACATAAATACAATGGTAGTCTCATAATGTTATGATACACTGAGAATTCCTATTGATGCCATAGCTACTGTAAAGTCATTGTACAATGTGTTCCAAGCTTGTCTGATGCAGATACAAGCTGACCTATGGTGCTGCCTACAAATACATAAAGCTACATAGTAGTAATGATAATAAATGATCATGGATGGTTCCTGTTGTATATTTCTGTCGTCATTTTAGACTGTATTCCTAGTTTATTTTTTAAGAGTTTAGTACAACACAGTTTTGCCAGTATCTGCGTCGTCTGATTTTCACTGTCTCTTGATTGCATCAGGAGGCCATGTTGAAGACTTCCAGTGAAGATCAGAGGTCTCAGCTTTCATAAAGATCTGAATTTCATCTCCAGTACTCCAAAAAAATAAAAATAAAAAAGAGAAAAATGTAAATACCTTGTTAAATGAGTCTTTTGTAAGATTATCTTGCATGTAATGTTCATCCAAGATCAAGATTACCAAATAAAGCGTTTCTGAGGTCAGATCCCTGTTTGTCAAAGGATAGATGGCTGTATACCCACACCGTCATAAAACATATGGTTAGATTTGTGTTGTTTATATTTGCAGAAAGTGTTGCACAATAAATCTCACCACTTGTTCTCTCACTTCTTGTAATGATTTTAAGGTTCATTACCATTGTTGTATATGCAATCTAATTTGTTGCTCTTAGAACTACCGCGTTTTATGATCTATAACTACCTCGCCATCTTCCATGATATACCTTCTTTTATTACAAGTCTTATATCTTAGAATTGAACAAGCCAACACTCTTCCTTTCCCTCATCACAAACAACATGATGGTAGACATGTCCTTCTTCTTATTCTGTATAGATCATTTATTGATTTTAAAGGTTCCTTGAAGAGTTTTAAGTTGTGGTAAATACGCATAAAACTTAGCACTTAGGTACATCCTTCTCAATATCAGAAAGCTTTCTGGGACAGAGCTAGCTACTCTGGAGTGAGATCGTGGAGTCATAACTCACACAGACACTTGATTTTTCTGAACCCATTACATTACTTTCTGCCCTGGAAAAATTATATCATTGTTATTCTCATTTGCAGTGCACCAGTGTTCAGGGCCAATTCCTCAACATTAGGTATTTTCATTTTCTCAGTTCTTCATTTTCTTGAGCATATTTTTTATTGCTTTGATTAACATTTTCTACTAAAATTTACTTCATACTTCAAATGAGCTTCCTCTGGTTTTCTACTGATATTCAATGTCTTCTCTTTTATCAAAAGATCTTTTAAAATTTTCTACATTATTCCCTTACTCACTTTGAAATTTTTGAACATTTACTGCCAGTTTTTCTATATGCTCATTATTTATAAACATCCTATAGGAAATGTATAGCTTTTTTCATTTTTTATTGAAAATATATAATTTTTCTCATACAATATATGCTGATTACAGTTTCTACTCACTTGACACTTTCTAGTTCCTCTCAACCTCGCCTTCCCTCTGGATCCCCTTTCTGTCTTCCATTAGACAAGAATAGGCTTCTAGGAGAAAACAGCCAAACATCACAAAATATAATATAATATAATAAGATGAAGGAAACACCATCACATCAAGACTGGACAAGGCAACCCAACAAAAGGAAAAGAGTCCCAAGAGCAGGCACGAGAATCAGAAGACACTCTTGTTCAAACACTCAGGATTCCCATAAAAATACTAAGCTGAAAGCTATAATATATATGCAGAGGACTTTGTGCAGACCTGTGTAGGCCCTATGCTTGCTGATTCAGTCTCTATGAGATCATATGAGCTGTGCTTAGTTGCTTCAGAGGGCCTTGTTCCCTGCTGTCCTCCATCTCCTCTGGGTCTCACATCCTTTCTGCCTCCTCCTCTTCAGGTTTCCCTGAGCTCTGAGGGGAGGAATTTGATGGAGACATCCCAGTGAGATCTGTGTGTTTGGAGGACTCTCTCTTAGCATAATGTCTGGCTATGGGTCTCAGCTGGGTATGGCAGCTCAACCCCTTAATCCCAGCACTGGGGAGGCAAAGGCAGGCAAATCTCTTGAGTTCAAGGCCAGACTGGAACAAAGGAAATATGTAGTTTCTGTGTTGTCACATCCATTTTAAAATTATAATATTTTAATATATTCTTGGTCATACATGTATACAATGGTTTTATCATATCTACGTCCTCTATCTCTTCCTTTAAACTACTTCTGAAGCCTCTACCTAATACACCCCCTCCCAGCTTTATGTTCTTTTTTCTTTTCATTGTAATACCACTATGTCTAATTAGTACAGTCCATATATGAATGGATGTGAGGTTATCCACTGACACATGGGTAACCTACCAATGGCCTTCTCCCCAAAGCAAAATGACTTTCCCTTCCCAAGCAGAAATCAACTGCCAATTAGTTTCTTAGTGAGAGGTGGGTTCTCATGAGCTTCTCCTTCTTCCATGATGGTATTTTGAACTATTGACCATGTGCAGGACGTGTATAGATAACCACACCTTCTGTGATTTCATGGGTGTATTGGCCATGCCACGTCCAGAGGACTATTTCACAGCACTGCCACTTGTTCTATGGCTCCTACATTCTTTTCACCTGATTTTCCATTCTTTTCTTTGAGCCTTGGGGTCAGGATTATTATCAGTGTCTCATTTAGAACTAAGTACCCATAGTGATTTCATCCTCAGCACTTTGATCAGTTATGAGTCTCTGCATTAAATGCTGCCCACTGTACAGAAGGAACTTCTTTGATGAAGGTTGGGAGAGGCACAAACCTATGGATATAAAGTAAATATTTAGAAAGCAGTTTGACTTTACAACCATTTACTAAAGTTTCCCCACTCCCCTGGAGCCTATGAGCTCCCTAGCCACGAGCTATGACCAAGTGTACATGATCAGGAATGAATGTCCTCTTGTGAAGCGGGCCTCAAGATCAACTAGAAAACCATTGGTTACCTCCATAACAGTCCTGCCACCATTGCCCCAGGAAGTATATCTTGCTTGGCAGGTCAGTTTTGTAGTATTAAGCATCCAGTGCTGGGCAGGATCATTAACATCTTTCCTCTTCCAGGGGCCTGTGTAGCACCTTCTGGTACTATGAAACCTAGCCAGCTGGAAAGAAGTTTCCTAGTCAGTTCCAAATTGATTTTTCCATGTGCTTCAAATAAGTGTGTGTGTGTGGTACCTTCAGTAATAGGATGTTTCTCTTTAGTTAGGAGGCACAACCAAGAGCAACGGAAATTGCTTATGTTGTTTTGGTAGTGTTTTGTGGATTCCTGACCAATAACTCATGGGAAGGTATCCCATGTCTGACATTGTGATTATTATTTAAAAACCCATGATTTCTGGGGGCAGCATTGTCTCTCATGCAGAGTGCCTCAATTCAAGCTCCTTTTATTCAGTTATGTTTTATAATTAGTGTACAAAGGAATGGATTTCAATAAACACAATTTTTTGATATTATAGACTTGTGAACAATTCTTTAAGAACACTTACTTACAAACTTACTCAAAAATATATTTTCTTATATTTTCTCCTGTGTGATTATTTTTCCATCTTTACACTGGTGTCTTTGTTTATTTAGTACATAGCTGGATGGAATTAAAAGGTAAAGACCCAGATTTTTCTCCATAGAGTAAGCTAAGTTTTACAAAAAAATAAACTATATCATCCATTTCTTCAAACTGGCTTTGTTGAAATGTCTTTCTGTTATGAAAGTTTTTATACTGTGGGGAGTTATTAATATTTATGCCATGGTGTTATTTCCATTTCCATTTTCTGAATTAGTTTTATACCTTTAAAATGCACCACAACTTCATAATAAGTATAATGTCTGATGGGGCTTTTCTTGTTTATTCATAAATTTGAATATTTCATTGGCTTTTCTTCTACATAAACTCTAGAATGAGTTCATTTAATCCTTCTGGCTATCCTTTCTATGACTTTTGTATTGAATTCACAGATTAATTTGGAAAAAACTGACCTCTATTGTATACTAGCCTCCATGGCATATTGCTCAATTTATTAAAATTTTCTTTTATGTCTTTTAATATACTTATGATTCTTTTTGTTAAAGGCTTTGTGCATTCACTATTGGGTTTATTTCTATGCACTTTTCTTTAGTTAATGATATTATTGGTGATTTCTTATTTTCAGACTGTACATTTTGTGAATTGAATCTAGTAAGTTGAAGGATGTTATGTGCTGGCAAGAATAAGTATTGGCAATGTATACATATATTCAGTTATCACATTGTACTCTATAAATATCTGTGAATGAAACAGTAGTAATTAATTAAGAAAGCATACATGTCAGGCTAGATATACTTGTAAAAGCATGAAATAAATGCTTTTATATGGATGACTGCTTTGTAGAGATAAATTGTGCTCATTTTTTTTTTTTGCCACATAGCAACAACCATTCTTCTTATTGAATGCTGGAGAACAGCCTCCTCCAAGTGTTCTTTTACTGAGAGTGATTCATGTGAGATTCAGCAGGTAGAAACAAAGCAGGGCCCATTACTCTCAGTAGGTCTTTGACACTCAGAAGAGCTTCTGATCACAACCTGCTGCTGCTGGACCCCTCTGTCTTGCTACCTCTTCACAATTCCCATATTGCGCCCACACAAATGCAAATAGTTTCTTATGTTTCCCACAAGTCCTGGCTTTGCTCTTGTGTCAAATTTCCACTCTTTTAGCAGCACTCAAATTCTTGTACCAAACTCATCATTTATACCTCACACATAGTGACTCTATTTCTTGATTGAACTCTGACTGATGTAGCTGTACTGTCTTTTATTTAAATATGTAAGTGAAACCCTGAAGCACATGAAATTATCTTACAAAAATATAAGGCTTAAATAAGGAACAAAGTAAGTGGCCAGCCTTAGGAAAGTATTGGGTAATTCATGCCCTGGATATATTGGTACTAATCCATTTATCCATGTTTTTCATGATGAGAGAAACAAAAGAGAATGGTCCATGCTATTTGAACTTTTTTTCTCAGTAAAAACTACAAAAGCAGATAACTAAGCTACAATCTACAGACCCAAAGAGGTTAGGTGAAGAGGAGGGGTCTAGCAGGGATGCATGGATTTCTCTGGGAGGGGGAAATAGCATATATAAGGATTTTACAGATGGCCTGGGGGTAAGGACAAGAGCAGGGAGATCAGGTGACGGGGGAGGTAGAGAGTACAGGAAGAGGTATCTGGAATTGGAGAGCATTTAGGCAATGTGTGGAAACCTAGTGCAGTGGAAACCTCCTGGAATCTATGAAGGTGATACTAATGAGAACTCCTAGCAATGGGAATACAGAGTCTCAACTGACAAATCCCTTGTTGCCAGGCAAGGCTTCCAGTGATGAGACTGGGTTGCATTCAGCTGAGTTGTTCGCCAAGGGGATCACATGAAAACTCCCAAACAACCCAAGCTGTTGCTAAAACAAAGGATTGCTTTTTGAAAAATGACAGCAGCACCCCTTTGCTGAGGACAAAACTCACACATCTCACTGAACACAGAAAAGTTGAGCTGGTGCCTACATGGAGCCTTCATCCCTCCGTTCTAGTCTCTTTGGTGCGGGAAGGTATTCTCTAAACTACTGAAAGAGAAATGTGAATACTAACCCAGCCACAAAACCTTTGATCTACAATCTGTCCTGCCTACAAGAATATGTTAGGGCAATAGTGATGCAGAACTTGTAGAAGTAGCCAACCAATGTCTGATTTGACTTAAGGCCCACTCCACTAGAAGGAACCCATGTCTTAACACTGCTTGGGTAACTAAGAACCAGGGACTAGATGGTCCAGAGACCTAGTGTAAAACCAAATACTACTGTACTAAAAACATCAATACAATGACTATTAATTATATTCTGTTATACTATCCATTAGTGCCTTACCCAGTCATCATCAGAGAGGCTTCCTCCAGCAGCAGATGGGAACAGATGCAGAGACCCATAGCCAGACATTTTTCAGAGAGAGTCTAAATTGGATGTCTCCATCAAATTCAACTCCTCAGAGCTCAGGGAATCCCACTGAAGAGGAAGCAGAAATATTTTAAGAGCCAGAGGGGATGGAGGATACCAGGAGAATAAGGGCCTCTCAATCAACTAAGCAAGGTGCATATGAGTTTACAGAGACTGAAGCAGCAAGCTCAGGGTCTACATGAGTCTGCACCAGATCCTCTGTGTATATATTATAGCTATTAGCTAAGTATTTCTATGGGACTTCTGATGGTTTTAACTGTCTCTTGTGCCTGCTCTAGGGACTATTTTTTCCTATTTGGTTGCTGTGCCTGACTTCAATACGATAGTTTTGCTTCATCTTACTATATTTTATTTTGCCATGTTTGGTTGTTATCTCTTATAAGCCTGTTATTTTGTAATGAGAGGCAGAAAGGGAGTGGATCTGGAGGGGAGAGGAAGTAGGGAGGAACTGGGAGGATCAGAGGGAGGGGAAACTGTAATCAGAATATATTATATGAGAAAAGAGTCTATTTCCAATAAAAGAAAAATATAAAAAACCAAAAAAAGGATGAATCTTAAATTATAATCTTACTGATTTTCCATCTTACAAAACCAAGTGGAAGGTCACATTGGGTAAAATGCCATATTGACTTAAGATTTTCATTCCATTCTGTACCCTCTCTATGCCACATAAGAGCTCAATTCTTACCAATAGGCCAATGGGGGTGGATTTTCTTACATTTGACTTGGGGTTCTGCCATGAATTATTTTCTGCTCAATGAGAACCTGGACAAGGTAATGCATAGAGACTTAGCACGAGCTTATAATAAAACCAACAAAATAAGTAAATTTAAAAAAATCAATAAGAGCTATAAAGATGTGCCATTTAAAACAGAAGGACAAGAAGTAATAGAAGGAGGAGGAGGAGAAGTAGAAGTAGAAGGAGAAGGAGAAGGAGAGGGAGAAAGAGAAGAAGATCACAGTGATATCTGCAAGATATTGATTTAGGACATTTTAGATAGTATATAAATAATGTCACAATGGGCACAGTCTTTAACAAATGGCTTTCTTTACCTTATCTTACTTTTGTGGTCCATATTCATATTTGCAGACATAACTTCAGTTCATTTTTCTACTGAATATTACTCCATTCAGTACAAATAAACTCATAAATGTATCCACTCTCCCTTGGTGGCACTTAAGTTGTTTCTAAAAAGCATTTGCCTTGGATACTGTTTCAAAGGCCTCCTGGGTATATGTGCCAGAATTTCACTCAGGATTCACATCTAAAACAGATGCATGAAAGAGGACATGCAACTTCATCTTTATTAAATAGTTGGCTAGAGGCATTACCAA
>CABHPH010151121.1:40939-83813 GCA_902168325.1 Peromyscus nudipes | reverse complement strand
GGGCCTGGTGTGGGCATTTGAAACTTCAAAGTCCACCCCAAGTGATACAAAGTGATACATCTTTTTCAGCAAAACCGCACACACCTACTCAAACAAGGCCACATCTCCTAATCCTTCTCAAATGGTTCATCAACTGTTGATTGAGCATTCAAATATATGAGCCTATGAGAACATTCTCATTCAAACCACCTCCCTCTTTCCCTTCCTCCCTCCCACCTCCTTCCCTTTTTCCTTCCTTCCATCTTACTTTCTTTCTCAGGATAAGTTAATTATCAACCTCCCTCAGTGATCTCTGAGCTCTGAGGTGGTTTCTGGCTCTGGTACAATTTCCATGCATTCTTCCATCCAGGCAGAGAGGTCTATATGCTTCTATGTGTGATTCTGACCATCCATGTACGTGTGTGTTACAGATGGACCTGGATCTGGATGCTCTTAGAATTCAGCTTTTAGCATACTCTAGCACAGCTACAGCCCAGTGAGTGTTGGCAGAAAGAAGGATGGATCCTTGAAGGCAGTGAGACCTCATCCTGCAAATCCAACAAGAAAAGGCCTCCAGCACAGCTCACTGCTGAGTCTGTAGTGAGCACAGTATCTGTGTTCATGGTGTGGGTGAGAGTATGGCCAAGATGGGTCAGGATCTTGCCAGGGAGCCAAGAGTCTCAAGGTTGAGTCCTGAGACTTCAGTATAAGCATCAGAATGGATGTGATTAGCAGAGTGCAAGGGACAACAGTGTCCACTTATTGTCCTGTAGATCTTTGTTATGGGTCCTCACAAGAAACTGTCAGGAAAACCTGCAATGAGAAACTGAAATACTAAAAGTGGGGCTGTGGCTCAGGTCATATGTTCCTTGAAGTCCTGGGCTCAAGCTCCAGAACCATATAAAACTGGGCACGGTAGTAACCATCCATAATCTTAGCACTCAGGAGGTGGAAACAGGAGTATCAGAAGTTCACTTGTATCCTACACCACAGGGTAAGTTCAAGAGTAGCATGAAATACACAAGACCTACATATTTAATTAATATGAATTAAATTTGTCTGCCTTTGTATCAAGAGAGCTTATAGAGCTTGCTAAAATTGTCCAAGTAGCTAGGCGATCCCTATTAGAAAAGTATGAGTAAAGTAGTTTTGGTTGATTTCCACATAACTATGGGACAGGACTCCAGCAATTTCTACAGCTTTCCCTGTATGCCTGATCCCATGTGTGAAAAGTACAGACAGTAGCAGCTATCGTAAGGTTGGTAGTGGGATTAGGCAGAAGGTGTTTAGAGCAGGTGCCATGGGCAGCATGACAGAGCTGCACAATATACTGCCATTCCTCCTGTCCCCATTGTTCATGGCTCCAGGAACTTGCCACACAACAATGATGAACAGTAGGAATTATACTGGAGAAAAAGAGAGTTAACAAAAGCCATTGCCGAAGACTCAGTGGAAAATACTCCCCCAGATCTGCTGGTGGGATGGCCTTGTGCTCAAGTGAGAATCACTACCATGAGTAAGAGACAAAGACTCTGGCCTCGTGGAGTGGGAGTTTGGAGTTGGGGATGTTTAGCTTATTTATAAAGGATCCTTTCACCGGTTACAAAAACAAATGGGGAAATCTATCCCTAGAAACTCAAGGAAAGAATCAGCAGATCGATTTTTTTTTTCTTCGGAGCATTTGCTGTACTCCAGGTACCCCAGTGAGGGCTGAGTGCTGAACAGTTTCATGCTCTCAACACTCTGACAAGTGCTGAGTATCTGCTTTGACTGTCGCTCATGGCCAAGATGCTTCTCTGACAAAGGCGAATGTTGCACCAGACTGTGGCTATAAATAAATGTTTAAAAGGATGGCTCCGTGATCAGGAACACAGTTGCCAAAACCACCTGCGAGAGGATGGGAATGCATGCAGGCCATTGGGGAAGGGGATATGAACACACACTTTGTATACTGGAAGAATCTGTCAAAAACAAAACAAAAATGCCAGTCACCATGAGCTCATTGGTGTTTCCTTTCGTTCCTTACACTGTGTTCATTAGTTTTACTTAATCTGTGACAGAAATATGTTCCTGTGTTGTTAATGTTTTGTGTACATCATTCTTAATGACTGCATAATGTTCCATATAATGAATGAATGACTCAACCAATCATCTATCATTATACATTTGTGCGTAAAGAAACCCCCCACCACTACCTTGCCATGCTTCAGAATGTCTGTTTAGGGTAGTCTCAGAACTGAGACATCTGGATGAACAGCTATGTAGAGACATTTAAGGCTCTTGAAACATCCCACTCAACTGCTTTTAGCAGTGCCTAAACAAAGCCTGCTTATGTTCTTATGAAATATGTCTTATGGTGTCCCTTTGAGAAGAGAGAGGAGACTGAGAATTCTGCAAAGAAGACGTAGAGTTAAGGCCGAAATTAATCCTCATAGTTGGTATGGAATGCTAAATATTAATGCTCCTCTTTAGCATGGGTGGCACATTAGGTATAGTTCATCTGAATATAAATAGTCCAGATTGTGACATTACATTATTCATGATGAACCAAGTGTCCACGGTCTGAATGGCACGCCACTCAGCTATGCAGTTTTCTCACTAATTAATCAGCAGGTAGAAAATAAACTGTGTTCCTTAGGAAGAGGGATAGAGAGGGCATGATGTTTATTGAGCATTTATTATGTGCTGAGATTTAACATAAATAATCTCACTTAGTAAGCAGCCTTGAGCTCAATAAAGGATTCACTGTAAACTCACACAGGCTGCAGCCATGTCACCCTCCTCCACCTCATGACCTCACCTGGTTGGCAATGCTCAGTTGTCTATGAGCTGTACTGTGGCATTGCTGGGAGGGCGTTAGGAAGGTGGGTCAGTTACAGTCAGGAAATGAAGGGCTAGGGGAGGGAGAGAGTTTCTCACTGCTACTGTTGTGCCAGTCACAAGACCCCCCAACAAGACCACCACAGAGTCGATATCCGATGCAAAACACAGAGGGGTTTATTGATAACAAGCAAGCGAGGGCTTGGTCCGTGTCCAACACTTGACACAGCGGGTGGAGGAGGACGGCCCTGAGCTCTCAGGGTGAGGGGTTTTTGAAGGGAAAAACCACAAGTAGGGTGGTACAAGCCTTTGCATCATATGATTGGGTGAGGGTGTGTAACCTTTGAATTTGCTGGTTGGGGGTTGCAGTTATCATTTTTGGGCAGGCCTGGACAAGTCCCAGGCTTTGTCCTTGAGCTACCATGGAGGCTGGCTGGCTTCACACGTTCACATTGACCCATGCACGTAGCTCTAAGTTGGTGAGGGGTCCCAGACAGTAAACAACTGGTTGAACCTTGAGCAGTCAGAGTACTTGCAGAAAGGGAGCTACTGCAAGGACTATGTCTTAGCCCTTTCAGAAACTGCTTGTTTAAGTTTCAGGAAACTAAAATTGAGGCCTGATCTCTGAGAGAAGACTGAGCAGCCTGTTGTGGCGTCTGCTTGGTCCTTTCACTACCAGTTTCTGGGATGTTTTACGAGGTCTGAACATTTAATCAACCCAGACAGGACCTTCCATTTCATGTTTGGGTAGAGGTGAGGAATCTCAAAATGGTGGCCAAAATAAAACAGACTTTCCTTTCTTGAATCCTCCAGGAGAGGGCGATGCTGAGCTCAGGACACTTCCAATCTTCTGCTGGAGAATCTCTGACCTACAGATACCTGACTGGCTATTCCTTCTGATATTTCTGTTACTGCTGTGATGGGGGAAAGGAAGGCAAAGTCACGCCCAGGGTGCTTCAATAACCCTCCTTCTGTTTTCTTGTGGGGTGAGTGAAAATTAGTGCCTTGTGCTCTACCATAGAGATGAGAGAGAAAAAGAGAAGGCCGACAGGAGAGACAGAAGAAGAGGGAGGGAGAGAGGGAGAAAGGGAAGGGGAGCGTGAGAATGGCATTCAAAGTCTTCAAAAGCTACAAAATGCTGCTTATGAAAGGGGATATTGCCACAGTTTAACTGATCACCTGAGTGAGAAACATTCCCAACATTTAATAGCAGAATGTGAAATGTGTGCACAATAACCACAGAGCGCATCCAACCTGTGAACTTCTGTTAGAAACCAGTCATTAATCTATTTCAGCCCCATACCAACTGAAAGACCAGTTAATGCCATCATTTATCCCAAGTCTCCCAGTTCTAAATCAATATTTTATGAGATTATCATGAAATGAAATACATGAGCTTAATTCTCAATTCTGGGCAAAGATTTCACCTAGTTTCTGTGTAAGGTTCTATCATGCCTTCAGATCATGCCCTGGGTTTGTCTAGTAGAATGATGCTTCCTTGTCTTTCTTTTGTTGTTTCAGTCAGACACTCTTCACTGTTCAGCTATCATTTCCTGACTAAGAATGGGGTACATTCCTACCAAGTGGTTCAGGGAAAATTAATGCACCCGTTTGCTCTGAGAACAAATGCCATGAACTGTCTATGCTTCCCCTTGGCTGCAGCTCCAGAAAAGCATTCAGTGCTCACTGTAGCAATCAGCTCATCCTAGGATCCTGGGGACAGCTGGCTTCCTTTCCCAGATCTGTGTCATTGGCTGTGTTTGGCTTTGTTTGCGCTATGTCTCAGGAGTCTGCAGGGACTTCAGATAGTCTGAGATATTAACTTATATTCAATTTCAGCAAACCCTTTAAACTTAATGACTATAATCAACAGTGGTTCTTGCCCCTATAGAATTAGAATTAAACAATGAGAAAGAACCTTAAAGATTATTTTGTCTAACTACTGATACTAGGGCATATTAAAACATACAGGATTTAAAATCAGATAACCTAGATTTTAATGTTGGTACTAAACTGTACATCATGGCTATGTACCCTTACAAGAATTTCCCAAACTGCCTGAATCTTTGTGTCCTCACCTGCAAATCAGGTACAATGACTCCTAAACTGAAGATGAGTAAAAGATGATAATTTATGAACACACTTTGCCACTGATGCTCATGCGATAGTAGCTCTACATTAGGGATCTAGTGACTGGCTTCCAGCATTGGAGGTTAGGAAGCCCAACTTGGACATCAGCACACTGGGGAGGCAGAGAATCTGGTTGGCACCCACTCGCTGAATTCAGGAGCCTCAGAACAATGACATAACCCTAGTTTGAGGCTGAGTACGGGGAAGCTCACTAGTGAGTCCCTGGTGTGAGTCTATACTGAAAGGCTGAAGAAGTTTTTGATGCCCTGGGGCAATGGTGAAGCACTTAGCACACTCACACCCTCATTGAGGAGCTTACCTGCATTAGATGGTTTCCTCTTCCTGTTTTTATTCTGTCTGGGCCATCCATCCATCCATCCATCTATCCATTCATCTATCATCTATCCACCCACCCATCCATCTATCCATCCATCTATCATCCACCCATCCATCCGACCATCCATCCATCCATCCATCCATCCATCCATCCATCCATCCATCCATCCACTCATCCATCATCTATCATGCATCCACCAGCTCATCCATCCATCCACCCACCCATCAATCTACCCATTTATCCAACCAATATTATTGATATATTTCAGAATAGCTTTCAGATATCAGCATATGTATCATTAACTAGAGTTCAGATTTTTTTTTTACTTTGAAATTAATTTTAATCATTTTTCTCCACTTCTCTTTTATTTGCCCCTTCTCCTGCTGGAACCCTTTTTCTCAACAAGTCCCCTTTCCACTTTCATATCTTCCCTTCATGTGTGGACATGCCTGGGTGGGAGGTAATTTACTGAAGTAAAGACATTTATCAGTATCTACACCACAACATCACTGGAAAAAGTGATACTACTTTCCCAACAACCATCACTTATCAGCGGTCCCTCACTTCCATGCATCCCTTTCCATCAGTGATAAAATTTGAAGGGGCCCAGGCTTGTGCAGGTAAACTCAGCTGCAGTGCGTTCATAAGCATGCTGTCTATGTCATGTTCAGAAAATGCCTTTTCACTGTTCATCTCCCAGTCCTCTATCTCATATTTTCTGTTTCCTCTTCCACAGTGTTTCTTGAGCCTTAGAGGAGGTGATACAGATATCCTATTTAGAGCCAATTATCCAGAGATATTTTAAAATACATTTTACAAACAATAAAATAGACAATTTCTTTTATCCAATATAACATTTTATTGACTATTTGGGCATTTAGCATAATGCACCCCATCCTTGTGGCCTCCCCCACAAAAAAAGAAGAAAAAATATACCAAGACTAATTTGTGTTGTTCATATATTCACTGGAGCATGGTCAAACTCTCAGTGACCAGCCCCTTAAAGAAAACTGAGCCCTCACCTCCACCAGAAGCCATCAACTGTGAACAGCTACTCCTCAGCATCCCTGTCGTAATTTTTTAGAGTTCTCTTCAATGGTTTCCTGTCTAGATTATTTCTTTTGTGTGTGTGGGGCGGGGGGGATGAGAGTGGAGAGGATGTTGTCACAGAAGCTTTTCATGTCTTTATTTCTCAATTGTGAGTCTGCAGTCATCCATATCATTGCAAAAAAAGAAAGAAAAAAGAAAAAAAAAGTTTCCTAGCCCTTTACAGTCAGTGGCAGCCTGGACCACAGACCTCAGTATGGTCTCCAGGGGCAGCACAGACCTTGGACATCAACACAGCCCTCGGTGGCAGCGTGGACCATGAAATCGACAATTCTTATATATATGATTGAGTGAGCTTTGATAAATGAAGATCTGTGTAACCTAAGGACCTGTCATGCCAATGGACACAAGTGTTATCCTACACATCCCTAAACCATCCCTTATTAATCCACAATTCTGAAGATGCCTCAGCTGTTTTGATTCATTTTCTACCACAGCTTAGCTTTACCTGTTTGATATTCACAGAGTCCTGTTACACATACTCCTGCATCATGACTCCCGTTAGTGCCTGAGATTCATCGCTGCTGAGGCAGAGACCTGTGGTTTGCTTCTTTGCTTATTGAGCAGTACTCCATTGAATGAGATGCTCTGGTTTGTTCATTGACGCACACATTCTTGGGTCTTTGTGCCAGATTTGGCTGTTATGAATAGGGCTGCTACTGACCATGCGGTACACATCTTCTGTTAAAGTCTGATTCCCTTTTTTTTAGGATAGTTTCTTATGAGTGGAAGGCCCAGTTCAAAGGATAGGAATGGGTTTAGTTTTGTAAGAAACTGTCAGAACCATTCACTTTATTTTATACTCAAAACAAAAATGTATGAAGTTCACACTTCCTTTGCATTTTTGAAAATTATTGTGGTGTTTGTCTTTTAAAAATAATATTTTAATTTATCCTTTGAAAATGTCAAAAAAAAAGGAAAATGTCATCCATATATAGAAGATACTTTGATCACATCCATCCTCTACCCCCTTCTAGCTCTCCCTGGGATCCCCCAACGTGTTTCCTTCCCAATTAACCCACTGAGTTTAGTCACAGGCCCAAAAGAAAAATAAATTTCCCTTCTCCATCTGTCATCAACAACCAGTCGCTTCTCAGCTAGCTTCTCACTAGGGGTGGTGCCATGGGAGCCCCTCTGCCTTCCATGCTGGAGTTTTGACTGGCTTGATATTGTGCAGGTAATCACAAGTACTGTGGATTCATGTGTACAATGGCCATATCATGTACAAAGGACAGCATTTCACAGCTCTCCTCCATGTGCTCCAGCACTTAGATTCTTTGCCCTCTCTCTTCCAAAATGTTTCCTGCAGAAGATTGGGTAGATGATCCATCCACCGATGAACAGTCAGGGTCATTTATTCTCAGAACTTTGAGCAGTTATGTGGTGATATTTTATTTGTGCACCCCAATAAAGCTTGCCTGGAGATCAGAGGAAAAAGCCAGCCACTATGTTAAACATGGAGGTCAGGCAGTGGTAGCACATGCCTTTAATCCTAGCATTCAGGAGGCAGAGATTCATCGGGATCTCTGTGAGTTCAAGGCCACAGTGGGAACAGAGCCATTGTGAACAAAGCCAGGGGTAGTGGCACACACCTTTAATCCTAGCACTAGTTAACCATAGAGGTCTGGAGGACTGGACAGACAGACAAGAAGTGATAGAGCTGGGTGGAAAGAGGAAGTGATGAAGCTGGACAGAGAAAGAAAGTAAGATTCCAGGGCACAGAAAGGCACATAGGAATGAGTATACAGGAAGTAGCTCTCTCTGGAGGCTGAGGAGTTGGTAAGGTTGAGGTTGGCTGTGGCTTGTTCTATTCCTCTGATCTCTCAGTTTTCACCCCAATATCTGGCTCTGAGTTTTTTATTAATAAGACCATTTAGCAATTCTTCATACATTAATTATGAATTTCTGCATTAGCCACCAGCCACTGCAAAGAAAAGCAAGGCCAAAGCAGCATATATCTATTGGTATAAACATAAATATTTAGAAGGCAATTTGACAACATGATTACTTAGCAAAACAACAACTTAGGTTTCCCCTAGGGCCCATGACCTCTCTAGACATGGGCTTTTGACCAGGTTTATAATCTTAGGCATAAATTACCACCTGTGGAGGAGGCTTCAAAAACAATAAGAAAGCAACTGGTTACCTCCATAACAATCATGCCACTATTTCACCAGTGGGCACATCTTGGCTGGCAGGTGTACATTGCAGCATGCCAGGTCTAGTACTGGACAAGATCATTAAGGTCTTTTCTTCCTAGAAGTCCATGTGATACCTTACTCTATGAAAGTCAGACAGGTATACAGTGTCCATCAGTTCAAGACTGACTTATCTGTGTCTCTATGTCCTGCTTCTAAAGGGTAGTATCCCCAGAATGGAGACTTACAATGCAGTTATGGTGGGTAGTCAAGAGCAACAGCAGTAGTCTTTGTTGTTTGGGATACTTCTGGAGTCTCTGCCTAACAGGTAGGTAACCTGTGACTAGAGCTAAGATTTTCATTTAATAACCCACAGCTTCTAGGAGCAGCACTATCCACCCATGCAGGGCATTTCTGTTCAAATTCCGTTATTAAAACTAGCCTTTGAACTATATATGATATATGACATCTCATTGTAGTCCAATGACATACTTTTGTTTTTCAAAATGCATGCCATTTGGGATGCACCACACATGCATTCAGCTGCTGAAGCTGGGTTCTTGACTTTCATTCTCACTCATCTCAAACATTCCTATGAATCAGTTGTACTCATTTGTTTGTTTGTTTTTGTTTTTGTTTTGAGACAGGGTCTCACTTTATAGCCCTGGTTGGCTTGGACTTTGCTATGTAAACCAGGCTGGTCTCAAACTTGCAGTAATTCTCCTGTTCTACCTCCCAAGTACTGGGATTAAAGGTGTAAGCTTCCACACTCATCAATGTCAGTTCTACTTTTAGTCAAGAGTGATCTTGCATCTATAGGGATGGCCCAGTTGGTACCATGCTTGTTAAGAACTTGAGTTAAAACCCTAGAATCCATAATAAAAAGTTGGTCCATGGCTAGATATGATGGCACATTGCTTTAATTCTAACTCTTGGGAGGCAGAAGTGGGTAGATCTTTAGGAGTTCATACCCAGTTTGGTTTACATAGTAAGTTCTAGGCCAGTCAGTGTACATAGTAAGACCCTGTCTCAAAAATGAACATTGAAAAAAAAAACACAAGAAATGTTTGTCCATGGCAGCATGCCTTATATTCCCAGTGCTAGGGCAGCAAAGACAGGCCGTTCCCTGGGGCTTGTTGACCAGCCAGCCTAGCCTACTTGGTGGGTTTCAGGCCAATGAAATTCTGTCTCTCAAAAACAAGGTGGGATGTACCTGAGGAACAATACCTAAAGTTATCCCCCAGCCTCCACACATGCAAAGATCCTCTTAAAACAGGGAAACCAGCATGACTGGATAAAACAAACAAACAAACAAACAAACAAACAAGCAAGCAAACAAACCCAAGTCCATCACAGGAACACCCTCAGAGGAAAGTAAAAGTTTAGGACAGTTCCTGGCACAGAATAGCTCATGAACAAACCATGAACTGATAGCAGATCCTTGTCTGAGCCACATCGGAACATCTACACTCTGTAGGCACTGTCTTGCTACCCTCTGTCCTGATCATTCTTTGTAGCCCAGACATCAGCACTTATCACAACCCCAGGTCATGTGACCTGGAAGATGGAAAGGACCCAACTTGATGGGAAATCAAGCAAACTTCGTGTAGTCATTGGAATGACCAAGTCTCTGAGAGCCAGACCGTTGGTGCTTGGAAATGCTCGGAAGAATAGGAGACTAATCACTTGGTTTTGATCCATTAGCTCAGCTGTAATGTGGCAGTGCTAATGCAGTCACAGGCAGCAGACAGCTTCTCTGACAAAAAGAAAAAAAAATAGAGACGGCTCCTTTCAATTTTTTGCAATGAAAATTAAATGTGGAAATAATTCCCCACTCCTTTTTGGAGTATTACTGTGCTATTAACTAGGCTAAGATCATTAAAAAGTAATGACATGAAGTTCCATGCGCCATTATTTTAAGAGAGATGGAATGAAAATATACTGTCGATCTTTTCTGCTTCCTGCCTCATCCCTGGCTTAATAGGCGCTGGTAAGGACCATGATGAAGATATATTTTAATATTAAAGTTATAGCTTTGGCCTTGAAGGGGAAACCTGCACCACTGGAAAATAGACTGACAGCGCTCATTTCTTTCTATTTTTTTAAATCAAGTTTTCATTTCTATAGGATTAAGGTGACTGTAACTGTGAATTGCTCAGACAGTGAGTAGAAAGTTCACCCTAAATCTGAAAGAAACAATTGTTTTCTCATGGCTGTTTCCAGGAAAACAAGATCTATGGTAAATGGGATGAATTTCTGTACAGTCCTCAGAACCTGTTTACTTTTTTGTTAATGCCATTGCTTGTGGAGTTTTGTGGAGCTATGAACGAAGGCCAATGGGTTCCATAGAAATATAGGACACTTGACTGTCCGCATGGCTTTTCCTGCATCTGGCATGTCTGGCTGGGGCATGCTGTAGGGAGGAGGCTTCAGTCTTGCAGAAGTCTTTGGTAAGAAAATGCCCAGTCTCCTCCCTTTATGCTTTCCACACATCACAGTCAGTACCCGTGAGGCACACAGGAGTGTGGCAGTACCAGGAACACAACAGGAGCAACTGTTGCCTGGAAAGGTGCTGAATATGTGCCAGACAGAGAGGGTGGCAATGCTCCTCTGCTGCCTCCCAAGGTGGAGAGGAGAGCTGTGGTCAGATGCCAGGCCACATCCTCTGGGAGCGTTTGTTTAACACAGACACCATTATCTCTGAAGGGGAGGAACAGAGGAAATTGGTAAATAGAACACTAGCATTGGTGGACACAGAGCACACTGGAGAATCTTGCAATCCCTCCCAGGTCTATGATGCTGGGCCTCCTTGTAGATTTTAAACGCTAGACAGCTAATGTGTTGTAGTTTCTTAAATGTTTATTTCCATCTGTGACAAAGACAACTGTGTTTTTTTTATTAAACTGAGGAAAATTAGAAAAAAAATCCTATGAGAAGAAAAATTAAAGGGTTCATGTAGCAGCAAACGCTGTTAGCATCTCTGTGTATTATCCAACCTATCCTTGTGCCCCACCACATTTCCAGATAATTTACTTAATTGTGATCACACACTTCACACAGCTTCCAAACCTGCTGTTCTTTTGTCCTTAATGTGCTTCCATGAGAATGTCACCAAATGCTCTTTAGGAAATGGGAACGGTGCTTTGAACTTCATACTCTATTTGAGGCTTTGTATGATTCCACTTGCATATGCTATTTGTTTAGGGTTTTGAGGAGAGGATCATCTTATGGGGGGCAGTTCTTAGCAGTCACTCAGGAACCTCTGAGGTCATGGTTTTGATAATTCATTGAGGAATATGCTCCAGAAGAAAATTTCAGTGAAGTCTCTTCCCCACCTTCCCCACTGGAGTTTATTTCCAAGCCAAAACAAAACTCCAAAACTAGAGAACATCTTTGGGCAGGGGGAAAAGGCAACTTCTAGGGACCTATTGTCTCAGGGACTCTGAGGCAGAAAGTGGGAACTCAGGACTAAGCCTTTGGTGTCTGGAGCCCAACATCAGGAAGGAATATAACAGCCAAGGAAACATCACATGGAACCCAGCAGCAAGCTGCAAGGAAAGTGTCCCACACCTTGGGCGTTGCTGCCTGAGATTCAAGGGGGAACTCCCCCTGCCTTAGAGGTGGAGGTTTTAGTCCTGCTTCACACTTACAAGCTGTGTGTGGGGGTAAGTGGCTTACCTTCTCTTAGACGACTAGAGAGAATAAGCATGCTCAGTTTCTGTGAATACTTGAGAATGAAACGAGGAATGATTCATCCGTGGTCACAGGATGTAGTCCTGATGCTTAAGATCAAGACTGTTACTGTCTTAAGCTTGCCAGTTGTGCTGGCTAGTTTTATGTCAACTTGGCACAAGCTAAAGTCATCAGAGAGGAGGGAACCTCCATTGAGAAAATGCTTCCATAAGATCAGGCTGTAGGCAAACCTGTAGGGCAGTTATTCTCAAACTGTGGGTCAAGAGCCCTTTGGTAAACTTCCATCTCCAAAAATATTTATATTGCAATTCATAACCGTTGCAAAATTATAGTTATGAAGTAGCAACGAAAATGATTTTATGGTTGGGGATCACTACAACATGAGGAACTGTATTAAAGGGTCACAGCATTAGGAAGGCTGAAAGCCATTGCTGTAAGAAATTTTATTAATTAGTGATTGATTGAGGAGGGCCCAGCCTATTGTGGGTGGTGTCACCCCTGGGCTGGTGGTCCTGAGTTCTATAAGAAAGCAGGCTGAACAAGCCATGAGGGACAAGTCAGTAAGCAGCACCCCTCCATGGCCTCTGCATCAGCTCCCGCCTCCAGGTTCCTGCCCTGTTTGAGTTCCTGTCCTGACTTCCTTCAATGATGAACATCAATATGGAAGTGTGAGCCAAATAAAGCCTTTTCTCCCCACGTTGCTTTGGTCATGGCGTTTCATTGCAGCAATAGAAACCCTAAGACACCAGTGATGCTTAGCAGTCTTACATACAGTGGCTAAATGTAGCAGCTTTGGAATCAGTTTTGTCCTCTAATACATGTGTATGGTGTGAATGTGGGTGTGCATGTTCACATCAATGTGAGTGTGTGTGTGTGTGTGTGTGTGTGTGTGTGTGTGTGTGTGCATGCATGCCTACGGAAGCCTGAGGTTGACTCTGGGGGTCTTCTTCCACTGTTTTCCACCTGATTCACTGAGGCAGGTGAAACCGATGCTCACTAATATGGTTATTCTGGGTAGCTGGCTTATCCAGGGATCCCATGTGTACACCCCACTCATGCTGGGATTACAGGCAGGCCACTGCCACATTCATTGAGCATTATGTGGCTCAAAGGATTTGAACTCTGGTCCTCATGCTTGCAAGGTGCTGTAGTTTCATTTCTGTTGCTGTAGTAAAATGCTCCGACCAAAAGCAACCTTGGGGAAGAAAGGGTTTATAGGGTGTACAAGTCCAGATTCAGCCTGTTATTTCAGGGAATCAAGGCAGGAACTTAAATCCCCAGACCACATTCAAGAGCAGAGGAAACACATGGCTCCTTCTTGCTAGTCCTCAGCTAGCTTTCTCTATGCTCAGGCAGTCCACTGCACAGCCCATGAAAAAGTGCTGCCCACACTCAGGCTTAGTCTTCTCAGCCCAGTCAGCAATCATGGCAGTCCCCCACAGACAAGTCCACAGGGCACCCTGATCTAGATAAATCCTCAGTAAGATTCTCAGAGGTGATTGTAGGTTGTGTCAAGTTGAATGTTAAAACTAACCACCACACAGTAGGGGCTTTAACCATTGAGCACCTGTCCGGCCATTCAGTCTTCATTTTCAATCCTGTGGGAGCATGTACCGGTGTCTGTCCATAAGGCTTGTTTTCTTAGCCTTTGTGAAGCTCTGTTTGTCTGTATCAAAGTGCCCATTATAAAGACCTGATTGCTATGAGTATGGCACAAGGTAACCGTCTGAAACGAGACACAGTATTTACATCATCACGAAAGTCACAGGAATGGTCTTACATAGAGACACAGATACAAACATAGCTGCCATTTCTACCCTCAGGAAGCTGGTCACATGTACTGGGGTGTGAGTTATGTGAGTGTGCATGTCTGAAGATCAATTTATATGTTTGCTTATATGATTATTGTGAGTCCTGTGTATTCAGATGTCTATGTGTTGTGGGCTATGTGTGTTTACATGTCTGTGCTTATCTGTGTGTTTAAAGAGCTGTGCAGTTCCTAAAATGCATGCTTGGAGCATCCACCCAGGACTGGCACATTCAGTCAGGACATGGTTGGGGAGCAGTGACATGGGCAGGACAGGGCATTGTCTAGACTTGGACAGGGATTCTATCGCAAGGAGAGGAAGACTTCTGCAGCACTGAGGATACTCCATCCTTGCCCATAGAACTGTTCACTGCCCTTCACGCACTTAGGGCCACCACGGCTTACGTATCTTTGAGGGTACTGAGTAGGTTTTAATTTGTTTCCAGGATTTTCTTTTTCAGAACCATACATCACCTCTGCAAAGGGATCAGTCTCTTATGAACAAGATCAGGAAAAGTGAGAAACTTGTCTAAAACCAGGGCTTAGCTGAGGAGCAATGGCTGAATAATAAGATGGAATAAATATTCCAAATGAAATATTCATAGATGCAGGAAATAGTATCAGTGCTTAATAAAATGATCCTGCTAAGTTTTGGACTCCATATCCCCACCCTCTCTGCAAATTATGCCCCCATCATCCCTCCCATGTGGGCATTCAAATATATAATTAATGCTCATTGTTAATAATGCATTTCTAATTTCCAGTTACAAAAATATGGCTTTTCCATCTCTTGGAAGATCACCTATATTTTGTCATTAACATTTTGTCAGGAGAGGCAAGAATGATTTAAATGGACAATAAATCGACAAGCAAGCTGCTGCTTTGGGTTTGGGCCAAACTCTTTAGGGAAGGGTTTCATTTATCACCTGGGATGGAGCATAGCTCTCTGTTGATTTATGTGGTAAGGGGAGTGGAGAAGGGGGGAGGGAGAGAGTGAAAGAAAGAGACATAGGTAGACAGAGGGGAGAGAGAGAGAGAGAGAGAGAGAGAGAGAGAGAGAGAGAGAGAGAGAGAGAGAGAGAGAGAGAGAGATGGACAGACAGACAGACGGACAGAAACAGACAGAGACAGACACAGAGAGTGTGTGTGCTGTGGAAGCGTTTTGGGCTCTGTAGGACTAGAAATAATACATTGAGTTCCTAAAGGACCAGCTATTGGATGCAGAGTAACCCAGCAGAGAGAGGGGTGGAATTTCTAACTGGTCCAGCTCCTGAGAACATCTGATTCCATGTTTCATTTGAGCATCCTAATAGCACAGGAGGTATCTACCACACTGCCCACCCCAGACTGTCTGCTGAGATGTGTTTGCTTCCTGTGGGTCCTGTTCCATCTACCTGCATCCTAATGTGAGAAATCTGAGAGTTAACTAGTGATGTCCACTGCTCCCACATCAATCAATCACAACATTTCCTCTTTCTTTAGCTCTCCTGGTGCTCAAAGAGGTCTTCTGATTTCATCTTTTGACATACATGCTTGTGAGCTATGTAATGTTCTGACTCATGTTTACATGGAATAATGAAAAAAATCTCTCTGTCTGTCTGTCTGTGTGTGTGTGTGTGTGTGTGTGTGTGGGGGAGAGAGAGAGAGAGAGAGAGAGAGAGAGAGAGAGAGAGAGAGAGAGAGAGAGAGAGTATTGTATAGCCACAGAAAGGATGAAATCCTGACAGGTTGGGCCTAGAAGACGTTATGGTAAGTGATACAAGCCAGGCACAGAAAGACAAACATACTGGATCTCACTTTCATGTGAAAGCTAAAACACTGATCTCAAAGAATTTGAGAGCAGAATGGTAGTTATCTCCTTTGAAGTTTAGGAACTAGGAAGCACATCCCTGACTGTGTTGGTAAATAATGACTATCAGAATTCAGGGTCAGACATGTTTAATCCATGCTCCACTGCTTTTTCTAATGTGCTGTTTTGGCTCTGGAATCTGCTTCCTAATGTCTACTTCCCTTGTTTTGTGCTAAACAAGGCTTTCTGGGTCTGAATGGTTGCTTTCAGCCTCCTGTGCTGTGAGAAATCCTCTCTCTCCTCCCCTCCTTCTTTTCCCTCTTCTCTCTCTTTCTGCACCTCTCTACGTAAAACAGTGTCTTTTGACCTTGTTGAGCCTGCATCCTATTCCCTAAGGATCTTTTGTGAATCAGTCAATGTGATAACTTAATGAGAATAGGTTGCTGCTCAGTCCTTAATTTATGGATGCTGAACCTTATTCAGAGCAGGTAGGGAGCTTGTTCAAGATCACATACCACAGTCACAGTGGACCACTAAATCAGAATCCAGGATCCCAACACAGTGTTATAAACATCAATCAGGAGGAACCAAAGACTGACAGTGAACATTGAACTCTCAGAGTAGACAAGACACAGACACAACTGATTCTGTGTTCCTGCTCCACATGTGAGCTATGATATTTGGGACAAGATCATTTATCTCAGAAACCTTCTGTTTCTTCTCTGTAAAGTTGAGATAACGCCAACAGTCCTCCTTATTTTTATCTTCACAAGTGTTTGAGGACTCTACCCCCATTAATGAAGGTGTGAAACTGTGGGCTGAAATGCCATGCAGATGTTTGGATGCAGAAACATAACTGGAGACATTTCACTTCTTCAGATGAAGCAGCACATGCTTGAAGGCGTTCTATAGAGAGGAGAAAGGAGATGAGATCATGGGGGCTAGCTTTTTTAGGAACTTGGAATTTTATGTCTGTTAAAGTTCTGTGGTTGCAAGAGAAGAAATCAACTATAAACAAAAGCCAGCATTTGTAGGGCTGTGGGGGCATCTCAGGACACATGTTCAATTACAGAGAAGAAGTAAATGAACAAGGGTCCAAAGATGGTATTTTATGTTGCTGTGATGAAACACCCTGACAAAAGCAACTTAAAGGAGAAAGGGTTTAAATAGGGTTTTGATAGTTATGGCAATAGGTCTAGCCTCTGATAGGTATGGCAATAGGTCTAGCTTTTGACAGGTATGGCAATAGGTCTATCCTCTGACTGCTATGAGAGTATGTCAAGCCTCTGTCAGGAGTGGTTTTTCTATGTTTGAGCAAATGTGATGAGATGTACCATGAACAACTCCTTTCACCCCTGACTTCTTTGCAGATTAAGAGTCCCAAGCTGGGATTTAGCTTTGGGGAATCCTCACATACTCTTTTGACTTTCTTCAGGAAGTTTTTTTTTATGAATTAACATGGGGATTTATAATTCCATGATACTTACTTTGGGAACATGATTGGACTTCCCTAAAGTGCTTGAACCCATGATTCTTTAAATGACTAATGAACACTCAGAGGAGTCTGAGCCCTTTCATGGACTGTCCTGTTCTCCGTTAAATGATCCCATCCCTTAATGGGCTAATATGACCCAGTGTTTCTCAAATTCTGGCCCTTAAAAGACAGAAGTGCTTTAGAGTGCTTCTTTTGATGAGCAGGATTTTGGTTGGACTGATTTAGTAATCAGCATTGCTAAGGCCTCCTATTTTTTGGGTGGAGTGTCCCAATCAAAGACAATTTTGAGAATGGACTTGTCTCAAACTCTTAAATTGGAGCCTCTAGTTTCTAAAATAGAACAGTCTAGACTTAGCTTGTGTGATTTCCTGGGGTCCATATGCTGTCTCATGAAATAGCCAAATCTAGAAGCAAAATTGCCCCAAATTTGGTGGCAGGGTCCTTGCTTCCTGAAGACACTTCGAGAAGCTGGCTAATGGAAGAAATTCAGTATGGAAGTCTGTGAGACACTCCTGGTGGGGCCTTGCTGTAAGCATTCAGTATTTCTGCTGTGTGGGCTTCCTCAGTGGCCACATCTTTGCAGATGCCTGCTCTTTAACTATTTTTCTGAAATTAATGTGTGTTGGCTCATTTGCTGCTGTTATTTTCTATTGTGTTTCTTTGGAGGAAGCAGGTCCTCAGATATGTGCTGGAGCCAAAGATTGAAGCCCATCTGTGTTAATGAGTTGAGAAACCACCAGGTGGTCCAGGACAACAGGGTTTGGGGGAGTCCATTGAGGATGAACTAATATTGGAATTTATAATTAAAAATTTGAAGGAAGAAATCTATATTTTACCCACTGACCCTTAAAACTAAGCAGACTCCACCCAAGCCCTTATCTCTTTGTTGTCTTTGGAAATGTGCCCCAAACATCAGCAGGTTTTGTAGGCCAAAGGGTTCCCTTGGTGTCTCCAGGAACTTCAGCTTCTTCAGAAACTGCCAGAGGTGTTTCCAGGGTAGGGAAAGCATGCAGCTTGAGCATTAAGGCTCATGTCCCATCTTTTCTGCTTAAGATGAGGAGCTCTCATTTTTATTCTGTAAGACTCTTTGCAAAGTTTTAAGCCACAGAAGCAGACTGGAACGCTTAGAAAAAAAAGTGATTTACAAAAGAGAACTGAGAGGTGATGGCAAAACCAAGTGGAAGTGATATCACTGGCTTCAGGCATGTCAGACCTAGGGCAGCTAGGGCATCCAGGTACCATGAACAGGAATACAATGACCT
Source organism: Peromyscus nudipes (assembly GCA_902168325.1). Lineage (NCBI taxonomy): Eukaryota > Metazoa > Chordata > Mammalia > Rodentia > Cricetidae > Peromyscus > Peromyscus nudipes. Next base: position 65,256 of record CABHPH010151121.1, on the reverse strand, counting down.
TTTAGGGTGCCCATGGCTCCAATGGTCTAGAGTCAGCTTGAGGAACTGATTTATGAATTTGTGTTCAAATTCCCAGGTGCAATAGTCTGATTGGATCTGGTTAGAATGAGGAGTAATTGCACAAGTAAGCTTATCCTTTCTTTCTCAAGTTTTTAAAAATTCTTTGAGAGCTCCATGCACGTGCATTGTGGATTTTAGATATTTTCACATCCCCTCCATCACTCTCTCTTATCTTCCCCCTTCTCCCGAAGAAACATTTCTTCTTAGAACAGTTCTTTCAGATTTCATGTCGTGTGTGTGTGTGTGTGTGTGTGTGTGTGCACATATGTGTGTGTGACCCACTGACCTTAATTAGGGTTGCCTGGAGGAGCATGGGGGACGCTATTTACTGGGGCATGGTCAGTATCACTGGCTACACCACTGAATAAAGTGACACCCCCTTCTCCAGCAACCTCATGAATCTTGTGCAGGAAGCTGTCATATGTAGAAGATGCTTCCCCATCCTCCGGTTCTTCCTTCCTTCCCCGAGCCTTGAAAGAAATGACATCATTGTCTCATTTAGAGCTGAGGACCTCAATGTCACTCATTCTCTGCTCCTTGGCCAGTTGGGGGGTTTTTGCATTAGGAAGGCTGGTGAAGCATTGATGTATGAGTATAAAGGTGTATTTAGAAGGCAGTTTGACCACATGGCCATTTAACGAAACGGTGGTAATGGGTTCTCCCCTAGGGGTATCAAGCCTCCAGCTCTGATTGGGTTCACAGTATCATGCATGCATTCCGCCTGAGGAGGAGGAGGCCTCGAAAGAAAAGAAAAGAAAAGAAAAGAAAAGAAGGAAGGAAGGAAGGAAGAAAGAAAGAAAGAAAGAAAGAAAGAAAGAAAGAAAGAAAGAAAGATCAGAAAGCAGTTCATTATTCCCATGACAGTCATGCCGTTATTGGATCAATAGGCTCATCTTGCCAAGCTAGTCATTATTGTAGCTCACAGGGTTCACAGCTGGGCAAGATGATGACTTCTCTTCCGCACTGGTATGCAAAGTAATTTCTACCACTATGAATTTAAGCCAGCAAGGAGGAAGCATCTAGCTCAGTATCCGATTTATTCCTTTCTACATTTATTTATTTGTTTGTATACATGAGTGCCATAGCGTGCATGTGGTCATGGGATAAACTGCAGGAATTAGTTCTCTCCTTCTATCACGTGGCTTCTGGGGATGGGAAATGGGGATGGAACTCAGGTTATCAGCTTTTGCTCATTGAGACATCTTTGTGGGCCCCACCTTGATTTCTCCATGTCATGTGACTGATGATGTCTATAGCAATAACATATTACCAAATTCTGGTGATTTACCAAAAATAAATAGAAATAACCTGCACTGTTTGGGGTGCCCCTGGGGTCTCTGTGACTAACAACTAACCACCCTCCCCCCAAACCCCACAACAAACAAATAAACATAACCTGGTTTTATTTGTTTGTTTGTTTTTTGTTTTTGTCAATTTGCCACAAACTAGAGTCAGAGAGGAAGGAACTTCAGTTGAGGAATTGCCTTCAATGGGTTGTTCCATGGGAATGTCTGCAGAGGAATTTTCTTGATGGATGATTGATGTGAGAGGTCCCCACCTGCTGTAGATGTAGGCCACCATCTCTGGCCAGGTGGTTCTGAGTTATATAAGAAGGCAAGATGAATTTCCTTTTTAACAAGGGAACTAGGATCAAGGGTAAGTACTAATAAGTTTTGTTTTATTCTTTTTTAAAATAAATTACACACACACACACTCACACACACATACTTACACACACACTCACACGCTCACACACTTGCACGTGAACAAACTGAGTAAGCCATGGAGAGTAAGCCAGTAAAAAGCACTCCTCTTAAGTTCCTGCCTCCAGGTTCCTCCTTTAGTTTCTGGCCTGGCTCACCTCAGTGATGAACTGTGACCAGTAAACTGAAGTAAATTCTCACTTCCTCATTAGCTTTTGGTCATGGCTCTTATCATAGCATCAGAAAGCAAACTAGAGCAGGTAATATCCCACATGTGTCATTGGGACTTTTATTTAACAACTTATGGTTCTCCTGGGAGCAGCACTATCCACCTATGGAGGGTCCCTCCATCCAAACTTTTAGATTCTATTTTAATAAGCTTATAAAATAGTGAGTTCCATCCAGCCTTGCATATATCTTTAGTGTTGGTTATCCCATCCCCATGTCCTCCTCTGCCCTTCCCCTCTGTCCATCTCCACTCACTTCAGTATCCCCCTCCTACTTTGATAGCACCTGTGACTCCCCCCTCCCTTTAGGCCTTCCTCCCTTTTATCCCCCTCATCCTCTATTGGACCCTTCTATCCTCATGGCCTCTGTTTGTGTGTACTCCACATTAAACACACTAAGAATTCACAGCAAAGACACATATATGAGAGAGAAAATGCAACGTTTATTTTTCTAGGTCTGGTTTACTTCGCAGAGTATAGTATTTCTAGTTCCATCCTTCAAATTTCATAATTTCATTTTTCTCTACAGATGAACAAAATTTCATTGTATACTATTTTACCATAATCCTTCATCAGCTGGTAGATAGCTAGCTAGCCTTTTCCCATTCCTGAGCCATTGTAAATAGTGCATCAGTGAACAAGGATGGTCAGGTATCTCTGTAGTAGGTCTTTTTGGTATATCCCCAGGAGTGCTGCAATTGGTCATAAGTCAGTTCTAATTTTATCTTTTGAGGAACTTCCACACTGATTCCCACAATAGCTGCACCAGTTTACACTCCTACCAACAGTGGATAAGGATTTCCTCATATCCTTTTGTTCATTTTTTAAGGGAAGAAAGATTTACCTTGCTCACATGTTGGGAACTTGAGTCCATGGTCCATTGGCCCCATGAAGTTTAGCAGCACATCAGGACAATGGGAGCATATGGCAAGTCATCCCTAAGAGGTTCATTTTAAAGTGATGTATTCTTAGAGTAAAGTGGCATGGACATGACTACTGAGATGATCTTGAAGAATACTAAAGAAGGGCTTTTAGATGTGTTGTGTGACTCTTCCTGCAGAGATGTGAACAAACTTGTATTTACCTCCAGATAAGACACCAAGAAGCAGACCAAAGAAACAGTCTAACTTGGTGAACCAATGAGTTTATTAGTGTTGCTTATGGGAACATGGATAGCAGCTGAATCTTCCAAAAGTCCACTCCAGAATCTTACAAAAGCTGCATTCCTTAAGTTCCCTATATGATTTACAGGTGGCTTGGCTGGTCAGAGAGTCTCCTCACCCTGGGAAAAGGCTTTCTGAACCTTGTACATTTCTTCATCTTCCTAAGCCTTGTAAGTTTTCTCAGCTTCTGAGTTTAATATGCCTATTCCTTCCTCCAGGAAAGACTTTTAAAATTAGGGCCGGGTGGTGGTGGCGCACGCCTTTAATCCCAGCACTCGGGAGGCAGAGCCAGGCGGATCTCTGTGAGTTCGAGGCCAGCTACCAAAGGTGCAAAGCTACACAGAGAAACCCTATCTCGAAAAACCAAAATAAATAAATAAATAAATAAATAAATAAATAAATAAATAAATAAATAAATAAATAAAATAAAATTAGATGGCACAGCTACATGGCATTCTACCCCATCTCTGGCTCTTGCATTCTTCCCACTCCTCTTCTGCAACATTCCCAGAACCTTAGGAAATGTCTCATTATTTTTTGCATTTATAGATGAGCATTAGGCCTATGCTACAACAATCACATATTCTTAGAAGTTTATCCAGTTATGAGTCACTGTCATGGGAGGTAATTCACTACTAAACAAAAATGTTTTGACGGGGATTCCTTTCAGGTGTCTAAGAAGAAAACTCAATTGCCAAGGGGTGGAGTTTGGGTGGTTTCATGTTTTGATTGAGTTACGTAAACCTTCACTCACTATGCATGGTCTTTCCAATGATGCATTTGATTTTAATCACAAGCATACTTAGACATACATTGGCATAAGATGATAAATACAAGTTTTCCCCTAAAAGTTGACTCAGAGGACACAACTTATCTTGCTGTATGTACATACAAAACCAGTCCAGGCTGGATTGACTCCTGGCTCTAGCTCCTAGATGGAAACTAACCATAACAGGGAAATTACTAATGGTTGCTAGTGAGGGAAAACTTATTCCAGTATTACACCAGAAGTCGGGTGTAAATGTAGCTTGATGCAGGTGAGTGTCCCAGGAGATGGACTGTGATTAGATCAAGCTGAGTTGAGTCCCAGTTTCTAAGCTTTCTCTACCTGTTCCTGCCTCACGATGATCTCAGGGCTGTGCCCTAAATTATATGACCAGATATGGATTTCTCCCTGTGGAATGGGTCTTAAGTTTAATCAGAAGGCAATTGGTTTTACCTACAACAGTTGGGCCACTAATGCTCCAGGAGGCACATTCCATGTGGTATTTTGGTAGTTGTTGTGGTTTGGTTAAGAATGGTCTCCACAGGCTCATATATTTGAATGCTTAGTCATCAGGAATTAGAACTATTTAAAATGATTAGGAGGTGTAGCCTTGTTGGAGGAAATGTGTCACTGGGGGTAGGTGGGCTTTGAGTTTTCAAAAGCCCAAAAGCCCACACCAGGCCCAATCTCTCTCTCTCTCTCTCTCTCTCTCTCTCTCTCTCTCTCTCTCTCTTTCTCTCTCTCTCTTCCTCTCTCCCTCTCTCTGTTTCTCTCTGCCTGCAGATCAAAACATAGAGCCATCAGCTTCTGCTCCAGAGCCTGCAAGCATACCACCATGGCAAGCATCACCATGCTCTCTGGCATTATGGTACCGGACTCAACCTCTGAAACTACAAGCAAGCCCCCAATTAAATGCTTTCTCTTATAAGAGTTGCTGAGGTCTTGGTTTCTTTTCACAGCAGTAGAACACTAAGACAGAAGTAACAGTAGTGTAGTATGCAAGGTCCATAACTGAGCAGGACAGTTGTTCCCCCAGCAGCCCACATAATCCTTCTTACAAGGCAAAAACCAGCCCACAGGGAGGTAGCTTTGAGATCAATCCCAGGTGGGTTTCTCCCTGAAACACAACCAAAGAGTGCTGTGTATTCAACAGTATGGGCTTACAGCATAGCTCTGGTATGAAACCAATAGCAGTGGCAATGGCCATTTTGTTTTGGAGGACTGAAGCAGCCTCTGTAGTCAACCACTCATAGGGAGGTAGCTCACCCCTGGCACCAGAGTTTTCTCTCAATAAGCTTACGGCTTATGTGAGCACCTTTTCCTACTCACATAGAATGAGTTCACTTAAAACCCTTGACTGTTATTTTTTTTATACCCATAAAGATGATTTTCTGAGTCTATATGGCACTTTAGGGTTGGCATTATATAATGAAACTGTCTTACAGGAGGTGAGTAGGATTTATGAAGGTCTACTGATGGTGCTCCAAGCAAGTAGGAATTAGTTTTGGAAGGCTAAGAAGACACTTTTATGAGTTTATAAAGGAACTATTAACAAGCTTCAGTACAGCTTGAGATGATCCTGTCACTTGTATCATTGTCAGAAGGGCAATGTTGGGGACAGAGTCATAGATAGGAGGCACTACCACATCTAGCCCTCCTAATCCACAGTCATGTCCGGGAGTCGTCTGCCCTCCTCATCTCAGGTGATGTTGCAGCTGCATCATCCCTGTGTATCACTCCACCTACAATGATGTAGGGGGGGCCAAGGCTATGGGCTAGCCTGCTGTGCCTGCTGTGCCTGCCGCTTGAACCAACTCCCCAGCTCTGATCAACTCTGGGGCAGCAGCATGGTCCTTGTATTTCCATCAGCCATGTTTAAAGGGCCCAGGCTAGGTGACTAATGTCCACCCTGAATATCTTTCTTGCAAGGGAGAAGTGCACACAGCGTATTCTGGAGCACTCACCACTCATCTTCAAGACTAGCTTCTCCTTTCTCACCTGGATCATTTCCTCATGTCTAATATTCTTGAACCACTGCTCAGGCTTCACATCTTACTGAATCTCACTAGCACAGCATTTAGTTTTCTGTTGGCCAGCAGTTTCCTTAAGAACTCTGACTTGACAAAAATCTTCCCACGTTTGCCTTCAAGTGTGCTGGACAGACTTCTTACCTGCTTTGTTCTTTCTTTTCTTTTCTTTTCTTTTTTATTAAATTTATTATGTATACAGTGTTCTGCCTGCGTGCTAGAAGAGGGTGCTAGATCTCATTACAGATGGTTGGGAGCCACCACATGGTTGCTGGGAATTAAACTCAGGACCTCTGCAAGAACAGCCAGTGTTCTTAACCGCTGAGCCATCTCTCCAGCCCACTTTGTTCTTTCTTGACTGCTTTAGTACTTTATGAACTTGACTCTTATGCTTGTCTAAGTCACCTGGATCTACCAAGGTTTTAGCTGTTGGGACGAGTCGCATCCTGCAGTGGGGCTCAGCAAAGCCCTTAAAGCAGCACACTGGTCTCGAGGCCTGTGCTAAATCAGTTTTCGATGAACTTCCCAAACCTTGTAAGTTTTGTTGCTTAAGTCTTATGATTCTCCCTCCTTCCTCCAGGAGGGAATGTTTCCAAATGGAGGGAACAGACATAAAACAAATACCTGGAAAATAACTAAATCATAACACCACATTTTTTTTTTTTTTTTTTGCTATTCATTCCCAACAACGAACAACTAAGTGCCATCCATCTTCCTCATTTCTCCTCCCCACTCACTGTTGCTGGGTCTTCCCATGGTTAGAGCCACATGTCCACCCTCTGACCAGGGAGTGAGAATCACTTGACTGACAGCCATGTCCATGCAGATAGTGTGGGTGATTGAGATGGTAAGTTCCAATGAGGTGGTCCAGGATGCTGAATGGGGAAAACATCCATCCATCTAATAATGATGTCGCCCACAAAAGGTACCCTACATCAAAGAAGCTTAAAGGTGGTTGGTCTGAGTATCCATGCTAGATATTGTAGAGAAATGAATTGTCTGTACCATGCCTTAAAATGTGGTTCATGAGCTCATAATGTGGGGTTGGGTTAGGAAAAAATTGACAACTGTACCTGGAACTCATTGATTCAGATGTATTGGCAAGCCAGTGAGCTCTAAGCATGTAATGATGAAAACTTAATTTAAAATCAGGTGTATAGTGAGCCCAAGCTGTTCCAGGCAGTGTTTACCCATGTTGCATCATGTGACCTCACTGTAGTATTGGTTCTAAACACATGTGCACTGTTTGCACTGTACATGCCATCACGATATTCACTACCAAAGAACATTGCCTGAGACTCCTGGTCTCATATGTGAGATTATTGTTTTATGGATTTCAGTTTATACCGTCTATACAAAGTTTTCTGCTCTTCTAGAAACACAATGGTTTAATTATAGAAAACAGACTTTTAATATATCTCTACCATTGTTTCTCAGCATCTATCAAGTGGGCATATCTTTGAGTTATATTGTGTTCCAATGCTTTGCTTGGTTATTTTGTTTTTGAGATTATAATTACAAGACTTCTCTCTTTCCATTCTCCTTTCAAACCCTCCTGCTCTCCTTCAAGTTCATGGCCCCCTTTTTCCACTACTTGTTGTTATGTGCATATAAGTATACATATACATATAACCTCAGTTCATATAATGTTACTTACATGTATGTTTTCAAGGTTGACTCTTTGGCACCAGAAGACCAATTGGAGTGTTATTCCTTTGGGAAGACTACTTCTTCCGCCCCCAGTTTTTCTCAGTTGCCTATAGATCTTTGTGTAGGGTTGGGACCTTGTAGGCTTTTCCCTGTCCAGTTTGGCTTACCTATTGTCCAGCTCACATTTGGGCAGTCATGTTGGTGAGACTTTATGGATGTACCTCATCAATGCAACTTCTCTTTGCAGCAGATGGAGACCACTACAGAAAACCACAGCCAATCAAAATGCAGAGTTGTGGAGCCCAGTTCCAATGGATACATCTACAAAACTCCCACACCTGAGTCTTAGGGAACACTGTGGAAGAGGGGGCAGAAGGATTATTAAGAGAGAGGTTCAGGAAGTCTGAAGTGAGATTGTGTCTCCTAGTAACACCAGAAGTTACAACCGTAGTCACATCAACAGTGTGTGGCTTTTAAAAACTGAAATTTGAGTACTTGATTTCATAAATAAATAATGAAATAAAATTTGGTTCAAGATTAAGATAGAATTTTCACAACTTCTGAAACGGCCCTAAACATGCTCCTGACATTTTGAACTGCACGTTTTTGTGAAGCAGATTTCTTGGCACTGATGGTTATACAGTCAAAATATAGATCAACTCTGAAAAATGTTGAAGGTACTCCAGGTCCTTTAGTAAGCTAAGATTTAATTCTTCATGCAAAAAAATAAATAAGCACACCCTTCTCATTAGCATGCAAATTTGCTTTCCTCTTTAGTAGGTGGTAAAATTATATGTATACTAATGAATTATTTCAAAATATTGTTTTGCACGGGAAAGATAGTTAAAGAGCACTTGCTGCTCTCACAGAGAACCTGGGCTTGGTTCCCAGGGAGTTCACAGCTACCTGTAACTACAGCTCCAGGGGATCCAACGTCCTCTTCTGGCCTATGAAGGGCACTGTTATTCACATGCATATACCTACACACATTCACATAAATAAAATAAATTTCTTTATGGTTTATCAATCAGTACAGGTCTTATTAACATACCTATTTTATATACCTGTGTACTTGGGAATGAGTAAAACACTGCCAAGGCAAAAAAGAAATGGGAAAAGTTTAAGAAGCCCTAAATTAGGAAACCTGGAGTTGGCCAACAGAAATTGGACTCTTCGGCTTTTAGTGACTTTCTCTTTGTTTCATTTGTTTGTTTGTTTTAAGGAAAAGAAAGAACAAGAAGTTGGTGGGGGATCTGGGAGTAGTTGGGAGATGATAAAGAATATGATAAAAATTATATAGAATTCTCAAAGAATAAATATTAAAAAATAAGAAAATAGATTACCAGATTACCAATGGCCATCAGCAGCGGCATCACCTAGGAAGTTGTGAGAGATGCAAGTTCTTGGGCCCAAATTAGAAACTTGGGCAAATGGATCCTGGTACATCTTCCAGAGGCTCTCCATGAGAGCCAAGGGACACTGATGTTTTGACTTGAGAATCATTCAATTGGCCTACCTGTAAGGACACTAGGTAGATGTTTGAAAGCTCATGTGTGTGTGTGTGTGTGTGTGTGTGTGTGTGTGTGTGTGTGTGTATGTGTGTGTGTGTGTATTTACGAATGGGCTCATGCATATGGGCATGTGTACATGGTGACATCAGGTGTCTTCCTCCTACCTTGCTTTCTGATACAAGCTCTTTCATTGATTCTGAAGTCTACTGTTTCAGGGAGACTAGCTGGCTGGTGAGTCCTTGGGATCTACTTGTGTCCATGGCAACTCTGACCCCCAAGCACTGAGGTTTTAGGTTCTTACTGTTGGCTTTTTATGTGGATGCTGGGGAATCTGAACTTGGGCAGCCAATATTTTATGCACCATCTTCCTGGTCCTCAGAACTCTTCTATTCCTTCACCTGTCATGTTTTCTTGTCCTTGGTGTCCTCTGCTTGATGCTCACCACCCTGCAAAGCAACCGGGACACGCTGGGATCTGATGCTCTTCTGGAGCTCACAGCACAAGGAACACTCCTTCTGCTGACTCATTACTTCTTTGGTCCCAGTCTGGAATCGAGGCAGTAATGTGCCCCAGGGTTGGAATCAAATCCCATTTTTGCTCAGAAGGAAGAAATTGAGATAGGGGCTTGAAAATCCAGAGAGTTTTTTAAGCTGTTTTGGTGAGATTTCATTTGCAAAATCCAGTAGTCCTCCTTGATCTGATGCCTTGTTTCCTATGATATTAGTTGTCTGTGGTCAGCCATGGTATGGAAATACTACGTGGAAAATTCTAGAAATAAACAACTTATGAGTTTCAAATTGCTTACTGTACTAAGAAATCAGCTCAGATCTGCTTGTCCTATACAGGGTGCCATGGCCCTCTGTCCTGCAAGCATGCATTGCACATTGTCTATTCATTAATCATTTAGTAACTGTTTTAGTCATCCACTGCTGTAGTTTTCATTTGTTTGTGTTCAAACAAACACTATTTTACTTAATAATGGCTCCAGAGGGTAGTGAGTAGCCATCCAGATGTGCCAAAGGAATGCCCGCTATCACAAACATTTTTATGGCCCGAATGAGAAATGTGCCCCCACAGGCTCAGGTATTTAAACACTGGTTCCCCAGTTAGTGGTGCTGTTTTGGGAGGTTCTGGAACCTTTAGGAGGTGAATGCTCACTGGAGGAAGTGAGTCATTCTTGGCTTGGCCTTCAGGGTTATAGTCCAGCCCAATTTCTAACTCCAGTACTCTCTGCTTACTGGTCTGTGTTGGTAGGAAATATTCTAACTGTAGGCTCCTCCAGTCACAAGCCAGCTGTTCTTTCCCCATTGTAATGGACTGCACTCTTTCAAACTGTGAACCAAAATAAACCCTTCTCTTTTAAGGTATTTCTGTCAGGTATTCTGTACAGCAGTGAGAGAAGTAGGTAACACAAAGTGCATACAGAAAACAAACACATAGCTTCATGTCATCTGGGGTCTCAGGCACCCACTGGGGATCTTGAGAGTAGGCTGCACAACTTAGCAAATGCTGGGTCCTCTTTACTGTTGATCTTAAAGAGCGTCCAATAAGCAAGGGAGAACTGAGACCCTCTGAAAAGGGAGTGAGATATCCACCACCGCTCAAGTGTCTCCTACCCGGGGCTGTTCTCCAGGTAAAGCACAGGCTTGAAGCCTACTCTAGACAGATCCTATGACTACTCCTACACTCTCTCCTCTCTGGAAGGTGCTGGAAGTTTCCTGCTGGGCATGCATTCTGAAACATTTAATTGTGTCAGTGAAATTTGGCCCAAGGAGAGAGACTGAGTTATCCATTATGTGGTTTTTAGTTCTTAGCTTCCAGTTTAATGGTGGGTTCCCAGGCCTGAGAATTGAGAGTTCTGGGTTATGACTCAGATTCACTAAATTGCAAGTGAGGATGTTGAAGGAGTTTCAATGGCTCTGTGTGCATCTAATCCTCTACACTGAAATTCTCCATATTTCATAGCATCAATCACTGCAAGTTTGTCTTTACTACTCAATTACCCTTTCTATGGCCGCTACTATTTGACATTTGGCATACTTCAGCACATTCCAATACCATCTCAGCATACTTTCCCCTCAAAAGCAAATTTCACTGGACACATTTAATTGCCTGTTTCTATCAGAGCAAACTAAGGTAAAATTGACACTAAAACATTTCTAACCTGCAGCGCTGGGGAAACTAAATGACTCGATCCTTCTTCCTGTGGTGAGCTCAGTAGTTCGGGCCATGCCTTCTGCTTGCAAACTGAGAGTTTGACTGAAGACTATTTGGCTGATACCTGAATTAAGTTAAATCTGTGTCATAAAGGGCCTGACATGTATGTGGGAATTAACTGCTCCATTTGGGGTCCTTAAAAGATATCTGTTGACCACTTGATGCTTTCAGAGCTGAAGTGGCCCCTGGAAACATTCTGGCATCAGGTGGTACCTACTTCCTGAACACATGTCTTCAGAGACAAGGGTGTAAAGGCATGAACTTTGGAGGCAGGTAGACCCAGATGCAGATCATCTCTGTCTTTTTTTCTAGTATTGGTAATTGAACCCAGGTCCTCACATAAGCTACATCCTCAGCCTTACCTTTTATTTTGAAGCAAGGTCCCACTAAGTTATCCAGGCAGGCCTTGAACTTGAAATCCTCCCATCTCAGGCTCCTTAATAGCTGGGGTTATAGGCCTACACCATGGAGCCTGTTGCCTATCCCGGAAGTGTCCTGATGAGATGGTCTCTTTTGTGACAGGGAGACATGCGCTTTTGACTGGAGCTGCAGACCCCTCCACCTCCAGGAAACCTAAGAACAAATTCTGCTCTAACTCCTCTGTGTCCCCTCCTAAAGCCTTGCTGACCTGGGGCTCACAGAAGGAGTGTGCAGGTCTGTCGGGGACCATCCTGCAGTCATGCAATACCTTCACCAAAGATGTCTTCCAGGGCAATATAGAAGCCCTGTCCTGGAAACATAACTTGCAAAGAACAGGCTGGCCTCACTCACTAGTGCTGGATTAAAGCTGGATCCACCATCCACCTGCCGGTCTGGATTGACTGCTGCAACTGTCCTCCTTCCCCAAGTCACGAATCACACACATACAAAAGAAGAAATTTAGGAAGACATGTCTTCCCCTATAACCCATGCCCTCTTCAAATAAATAAATAAATAAATAAATGAACGGAAAAAAAAAAGAATCAGGAGAACCACTGTGTGTGCGCGTGTTTTCTAATAAGAATTTTCTTGAATGCCTTGTGTAGCTTGTGAGGGAAAGCCACTTGTTTGTTTGTTTGTTTGTTTGTTTGTTTGTTTTGGTTTTTCGAGACAGGGTTTCTCCTTGTAGTTTTGGTGCCTGTCCGGGATCTCTCTCTGTAGATCAGGCAGGCGCGTGCGCACACACACACACACACACACACACACACACACACACACACACACACACAAATAATAACAATAACAGAAAAAAAAGCATGAGGGGTGTTGGAATTTGTTCCCTTCTTTATCATTTTCTCAAGAGTCTGAATAAGACCGGTGTGATGACTATTTTTGGTTGTCAGCCTGACTATGCCTGGAATGAACTATGATCCAGAAACTGAGGGCACATCTATGAGGGATTTAATCTTGGTTTGAAGGGGGCGAATCCACTTCTAGTCGGGACCTTTGGAGATATTAAGGCTTGGAAGTTACATACCTTTGATCTGGATCTTGAGGTAGGAAGATATACCTTTAGTATGGGCCATACCTTCTGCTGGAAGTCTACATAAGGACACAGAAGAAGGAAGCTTTTGCTTTTTGCCTGCCCTCCGTTTTAGCAGTGGAGTTATCTCATAGGCCCTGAAGTCTTCTCCTCTGGCCTTGTCCTTAGAATTTATTTTTTGAATGATCACATGTAGGTCAAATAAGCCTGCTTTTTTTTCATGTTCTCTCTTTTGGCCTTCGGAGTCTGCCTATATTGGCTTGCTTCAATGGAAACTAGAGGTGTATGTGTGTGTGTGGAAGAGTGGAAGGGGTGATTAATTATTTATTTTAAGGAATTGGCTCACATGGTTACAAAGATCAGCACTATGATTTGGGTCCTAGGTCCCCCAAAGGCTCACAGAGCAAAGAACTGGCCCCTGAGGTGGTGGTACTGGGCAGTGGTAGAGCCTTCAGGAGATGTGGCTTAGTGGGAAGTCTTCAGGGCACTGGAGGCTGCCCTCACAGGGGCCCTATTCCATCCTCATTCTCCTTTCACTTCTTGGCCTTGAGGCGGACGTTTTCCTCCATTCCACACCCCCACTGCTCCCACTGTTATATAAATCTCCCTGCTTATGAATTAGAACCACCTGCGTTCTAAGGCAGAAGAAACCCTTTTTCTCTATGTGTTCGTTATCTCAGGTGTTTTTATGATTTAAAAAAAAAGCTATTCATCAGTGACAGGTCTAGAGAGAGAGAGATGACCAGGGGATTGGAAGATAAGAAGATAAAAGGCTAGGGTCAGGAGGTCTTGCACAAGCTTTGGCTTATACATAGCAAGCTTACTGAGAAGTACAGCATCTTGTATACTATTTGTGAGAGAGAAATGGGACAAAGTCAACAGAAAGCTATCCTACAATGGGACAAAGTCAGCAGCAAGCCAATCAAGCAATGTTATACAAAGGGAACACAGGGTATCTCAAGAGGACATGATGGCCTTGGGACTGATAATCATAGCTCCTTAGGGTGAGAAGAGTTGAGTTCTCAGGATCTGAAGCTGCAGCTTTCTCTAGGCCGGGCCCCAGGCCATTACCAGCTCTGCCAAGCATGTTCTTGGCTTAGAAAGGAACTGTATTCCTACTCCATACATTCCATACATCAGGCCTCAGAGAAAGCCTCAGTCTCATCCTCAACAGGCATTGCTTGGAGGGCACTGGAGATAATGCAGCATTGTTTCTCTGGATCACATTTCATTAGATTGCATTTGCCATGTGCCCTGTGTCCCGCCAGATCTGTGGGTCTGAGTGTAACTCTTCATGTGACCATTGACGGTGTGTTCAGGAATAGTTCCCTTAGAGTCTCTGTACTCAGTTGCCCCATCTACAAAATGGGGATGCCATCTTTTCATATCTTTCATTTATTCTTTATGATTTCATACATGAGTACAGTATAATTTGGTGATAGCCAACCCCCCCTTTCAAGTCCTCCTGCCCCCCAAACACATTCCCTTCCCAATTTCATGTCTTATTCTTATGTCTTTTATATTCCACCAAATCTTGTTACTATTACCCCTGAGTATAAAGGTGTAGGCCATTCACTGGAACATAGACAGCCTACTGAGGGCCAAACTTCCAAAGGAAATTGGCTTTTCTTCCCCCCAGCACCCATACCTGATAGTAGATCTTCAGCTAGGGATGGGATCTTATTGTCTCCCCACCCACCCCACATCCATGCTATGTAGCGGGTAGCTAGCTGTTCCAGCTTTGACTTGGAAGTACTACCCCCAGTGAGGCTTCTGGTAACTGTCACGCCTACCTATGACCTGCCCCTGAGGCGGGGCTGAGATGGGAGCCCTTAAGACCCAAGATCTGGATGTGCTGGCTCTCTTGGTTCCTGGTGATCCTGGATGCTGGATGGTAGACAGAGTGGGAGTTCTCCAGAGAACACAGCTGGACTGCACCTCACCTCTCCCGGACCCTGTAACCAACCCCTTTACTAGCTGTAAGTTACCCCCCAAAATATACCACTTTTTTAACTACATGGAGTTGCCTTAATAAATCCCCCAGTAATGCTGGCTTGATCTTGTGTAGGGTTTGTGTAGAAAACCCCACAGCTGCTGTAATTTCAATAGCCATGGCATGCCCAGAAAGCAACATCTTACAGCACTCATCCCCATGCTCTAATTCTTAGTCTTTCTACCCCCTTGTTTATGATGTTTCCTGAGCCTTGGCTTGGAGAGTTGATGTAGATGTCTCATTTAGGGCAGAATACTCAATGGTCACTTACTCTCAGCACTTGGCTCAATTGGCAAGTCTTTGCATTGTTCACTGACCACTGCAAAAAGAAGCTTTACTCTGACCAAGTTTGGGCAACATTGATTTACAGACACAAACATGAATATTTAGAAGGAAGTTTCACAACATAACCATATGGCAAAAATAACAATAGCAGGTCTCAAAACTCACTCCTTATTATCTCTCTAGCCATGAGCTTTTGCCCAGGTTTACAGTACCAGTCATGGATTCCCTTCTGTGGAACATGTTTCAAATCCAATGGAAAAGTAGTTAGTTATCCCTTAACAGTCATGTCAATATTTCCCCAATGGGCACATCTTGCCTGACAGGTTTGTATTGTAGCATGCAGGGTCTAGTGCAGGGTAAAATCATTGATGTCTTTTCTCCCCTAGTGGCCTGCATAGCTCTCTCTGACACTATGAAAGCTAGCCAGCAGGGAAGAGCTTTCCTGGTCAGTTCAAGACTGATTTCTCTGTAACCTACAAAGTGTGTGGTGTCTTCAGCAATACGGTCTTATAATGTAGTTATTGTGTGCTACCAAGGGGAATGGAAATAGCCTCTCTCATATTGGATGCCTCTGGGGCCTTACTGACCAATAATTCATAGAGAGTTAGGGGATAGTGCTTTGCATGCACTTATGTAAATTGTGAGGACTCAGATGAGATCATTAGCATGATGAGTGGGGGTGCATGCCTGTTACCACAGCCCTTGTGGGAGGCTTTAGGTTGGGAGACTGAAAATTGGAGACCAGTCTGAGTTTCATCGTGAAAATATTATCTCAAAAAATGATCAAACCCCAGATAGTGTGATGAAAAAGTGGTGTGCAAACATTACAGTGTGAAAGATGAAGACACTCTGAGTTACACTGTTCATTCATCCACTGGACTCCAAACACCATAGAAGAGGAGCTATGTCTTCCCAAGATTTGCATCACCAGTATCTATCAAACACTTTACAGGTGCATGCTTGCTGAATGAACAGTCGGCTAAATATGACAGACATTACTCCCTCCCTATTTTATAGACAAGAAAATAGAAACTCAACAAGGCTAAGTAAATTATCTAAAAGTTAGACAGACACTGGTGGAGTGTAGGGATTGAAACTTGAGGAATGGTTGATTTCAAGATTAAGTTATTTTCTTTTGAAGTTGGAGTCTTAACTCTGCTAGATTTAGATCCAAATTAGAATTGTATCTTTATCTCTGTCTCTTTGAAGGGATATTCTGATGGTTTCAATGAGAAACATTCCCCATAGGCTCAGGCATTTGAACACTTGGTCCTCAGTTGGCGATGCTCTTTGGGGGAGTTTAAGAGGTGGGGCCTTGCTAGAGGAATTATCTTATAGAGTTTGTAGTCTCACCTCACTTCCAGTGTTCTCTCTCTGCTTCATGCTTGTGGTTCAAGAGTTTGTTAATTCGTATTTTATGTGTATGGGTGTTTTATATGCATTATGCAAATGTGCCACATGTGTTCAGTGCCCACAGAGGCCAGAAGAGGTCGGATCTCCCAGAACTAGAGTTACAGGTATTTGCAAGCTGCTATGTGGGAGCTGGGAACCAAATCCAGGTCCTCTGGAATCATAGTTAGTGATGTCAACCACTTGGCCATCTCTTCACTCCCTGTACTGTGGTTTCTGAGCTTCTTTCTCCTTCCTCCATGGCTACTGATGATGGTCATGTCTTCCTGCCATGATGGACTCATAACCTTTCAGAACCATAGCCCAAATCAACTCTTTCTTCTATAAGTTGCTGTCTTAGTTAGGTTTTTATTGCTGTGAAGAGACACTATGACCATGGCAACTCTTATAAAGTAAAACGTTTAAATGGGGTAGCTCATTTACAGTTTCAGAGATTCAGTCCATCATCATCATGGCAGTATGCAGGCAGACATGATACTGGAGAGGTAGCTGAGATTCTTACATCTTGCAAGCAACAGCAAGTCAACCGTGACACTGGGCTGTATCCTGAGCATAGGAAATCTCAAAGCCTGCCTCCACAATGGCACAGTTCCCCTGACAAGGCCATAGCCACTCCAACAAAGCCACACTTCCCAATAGTGCTACTCCCTATGAGATTATGGGAACCAATTACATTCAAATTACTGGAGTTGCTTTTTTTTTTTTTTTTTTTTTTTGCTATGGTGTTTTACCACAAGACAGAAGTAACTAATACAGATGTTAACCAGAATACATATCCTTAACTTCTATGCTGCTGTCAGATGCCTTGCAAATATTATTTAATTTGCAAACTTGTTTTTTCAGGGAAGTATTGATTTTCCTGTGATTGTTTGTGGGATCAAGCCAGAGAGGTCAGAGAAGTTGCTTGACTGCAAAAGCAAGCAAAAGGCATGACCACACCATCACACAGCACACCAGGTTTCTATCTGAAACCCCATATCCTATCTTCCTGCTCAGTTTAGCCAGTCCTGGGATTGGCAGGATCTTAGAAAGAAGATTCAAAGCAGATCTGTTATAAGAGCTGAGATAGAAAGGCCTGGGGAAAACACACAGAGGAGGGGCAGGAGCAATAGAGGCAGAGGCAGGGGCAGTAGAGGCGGAGTTGATGTGTACAGAAGGGTCTCCTTGAGATATGGTCATTTGTCCACTTCTATCCTCTCCAAGATACAACTAGGCTTCAGTTATAACCTTGGTGATGGATATGTCTTGGGGCATAATTATTTATTTAAACCACCAGCTCCACAAATCATACTCTAGTCACTGATAAAAGTACATGATATATCTATTTCCATTGAAAAATTAGTGACTAAGCACCTTGATTAATAATTTATGTATATATCAGCTACTCTGAGCTTTTGAACACATTTAAAATACAATCAGAAAGCAGTTGATTATACCCATGACAGCCACACCATTATTAGGCTAGTGGCCACAACTTGCCTGATAGGTTGGTTTTGTAGCATTGTAAGGTCTAGCACAGTTAAGACCATTGGTGGATCTGAAAGTTTGTGATGGAAAGTTGGGTGTCTTTTCTACTGTCTTAGTTAGGGTTCTATTGATGTGAAGAGATACCATGACCATAACTCTTTTGTTGTTATTATTATTTGTTTGTATGTTTTATATTCACATTCTTTTTTGGCTTTTTATTAGTAATTAAAATTTTCATTTATTTTATATCCTGACCACATTTTCCCTTCCCTCCTCTACTCCCATTCCTTCCCCCTTCCCTCCTTTCTATGCCCCCATCCAGTCCTCCTCTGTTTTTTTTCAGAAAGGGGCAGGTCTCCTATGGGTGTCAACAAAGCATGGCATATCAAGTTGAGGTATGACTAAGCTCCTCCCTTTGTATTAAGGCTGGGCAAGGCAACCCAGTATGAGGAATAGGTTCCCAAAAAGCCAGCTCAAGTGTTAGGGACAGGCCCTGATCCCACTGCTAGGAGTCCCACAAATTCACCAAGCTACACAACTGTCAAACATATGTAAAGGGCCTAGATCTGGCCCCATGCAGTCTCCTTAGCTGACTGTCCAGAGTCTGTGAGCTCCTATGAGCTCAAGTTAATTGTGTCTGTGGGTTCTCTTGTGATGACCTTGATTCCTCTGCTTGTACAATCCTTCTTCCCCTCTCTTCAATATGATTCCCAGAGCTGGGCCCAGTGCTTGGCTGTGGATCACTGCATTTGTTTCCATCAGTTACTGGATGAAGGCTCTCTGATGACAATTAGGGTAGTTACCAATCTGACTACAGGAGATAGCCAGTTCAGGCACCCTGTCTACTGTTGCTGGGAGTCTTAGCTAGGGTCATCCTTATGGATTCCTGGAAGTTTCTCTGGCATTGGGTTTCTCCTTAACCCCTAAATGCCACCCCCCTATCAAGATATCATTTTTATTACTCCCTCTCTCTGTCCCACCCCCAACCCACGCAACCTAATCCCTCATGTCCTCCCCTCCTTCTACCCAGTTTACTCATGAGACCTCTTCTATTTCCCCTTCCTAGGGGAATCCATGCCTCCCTCTTTGGGACCTCCTTGATACCTAGCCTCTCTGGGGCTATAGACTGTATCATGGTTATCCTTTATTTTACAGCAAATATACACTTATGAGTACATAACATGTTTGTCTTTTGAAGTCTGGGTTACATCACTCAGGATGATTTTTTTTCTAGTTCCATCCATATGTCTGCAAATTTCATGATGTTATTGGTGAAATTACTAAGGCCACTCCACGTAGTTCAAAGGAGATTTATTTAAAGGCGTAACTCACAAATGAAGGGATAGGTAGATGATGGGTTCTGGAAGAGACGCAGCGCAGTCCGGCGGTGTTCTCTGGAGAACTTTCCTCAGTCTACCTCTCGCGTCCAGGTCCAGGAAACAAGAGAGCCGCGCATCCCGATCTCAGGTCTTCAGGCCCTCCCTTGGCCCCGCCTTGTAGGCGTGATAGTTACGGAAGCCTCATTGGGTGTTGGAACTTCCAGACCAAAGCTGGAGTGGCTACCCACTACATGATGTCACTGTTTTTAACAGCTGAGTAATATTCCATTGTGTAAATGTATCACATTTTCTTTATCCATTCTTCGGTTGAAGGGCATCTGAAGTTGTTTTCAGGTTCTGGCTATTATGAATAATGCTGCTATGAACATAGCTGAGCAAAGGTCCTTGTGGTATGATTGAGCATCCTTTGAGTATATGCCTAAGATTGGTATAGCTGAATCTTGAAGTAGATTGATTCCCAATTTTCTGAGAAACAGCCACAAAATTGGAAAATAAAAAAAAATGGGCAATTTTCTTTGTAGGTACCACATACCAAAATTACATCAAGATCAGGCAAGCAATTTAAATAGACCTATAACCCCTAAAGAAATAGATACAGTCATTAAAAGTTTCCCAACCAAAAAAAAGCCCAGGTCCAGATAATTTCAGTGCAGAATTTTACCAGACTTTCAAAGAAGAGCTAATACCAATATTTCTCAAATTGTTCCATACAATAGAAACAGAAGGAACATTGCAAAATTCTTTTTATGAGGCTATGGTTACCCTGATATCCAAACCACACAAAGATTCAATAAAGAAAGAGAATTACAGACCAATTTCCCTCATGAACATTGATGCAAAAATACTCAATAAAATACTGGCTGACTGAATCAAAGAACACATCAAAAAGATCATCCACCATGATCAAATAGGCTTTATCCCAGAGATACAGGGTGGTTCAACATATAAAAATCTATCAATGTAATCCACCATATAAATAAAATGAAAGAAAAAAATCATATGATCATCTCATTAGCTGCTGAAAAAACTTTTGATAAAATCCAACGCCCCTTCATGATAAAGGTCTTGGAGAGATCAGGGATATAAGGAACATATCTAAACATAATAAAAGCAACATGCAGTAAGCCAGCAGTCAACATCAAATTAAATGGAAAGAAGCTCAGAGCAATTCCACTAAAATTAAGAACAAGACAAAACTGTCCACTTTCTCCATATCTATTCAATATAGTACTTGAAGTTCTATCTAGAGCAATAAGACAACTAAAGGAGATCAAGTATAAATTGGAAAGGAAGAAGTCAAACTTTCACTGTTTGCAGATGATATGACAGTATACATAAGTGACCCCAAAAATTCTACCAGGGAGCTCCTTCAGCTGATAAACCTTCACTGATGTGGTTAGATATAAGAATAATTTCAAAAAAAAATCAGTAGCCTTCCTGTATACAAATGATAAACAGGCTGAGAAAGAAATTAGGGAAACAGCACCCTTTACAATAGTACAAATAATATAAGGTATCTTGGAGTAAATCTAACCAAACAACTGAAATACTGTATGATAAAAACTTTAAATCTTTGAAGAAAGAAATTGGAGAAGATATCAGAAAATGGAAAGATCTCCCATGCTCAATGGATCGGTAGGATTAACATAGTAAAAATGGCAATCTTACCAAAAGCAATCTATAGATTCAATACAATCCCCATCAAAATCCCAACACAATTCTTCACAGACCTCGAAAGAACAATACTCAACTTCATATGGAAAAACAAAAAAACCAAAGGTAGCTAAAACAATCCTGTACAATAAAGGAACTTCCAGAGGTATCACATCCCTGATTTCAAGCTCTACTATATAGCTATAGTAATAAAAACATCTTGGTATCAGTATAAAAACAGACAGGTGGATCAATGGAGCCAAATCGAAGACCCTAACATAAATTCGCACACCTATGAATGCCTGATTTTTGACAGAGATGGAAAAAATTATACAATGATAAAAAATGTCTTCAACAAATGGTGCTGAAATAACTGGATGTTGGCATGTAAAAGAATGCAAATAGATCTATATCTATCACCTTGCCCTAAATTCAAGTCCAAGTAGATCAAAGACCTCCACATAAATCCAGTTACACTGAATCTGATAGAAGAGAAAGTAGGAAATAGCCTTGAACACATTGGCACAGGAGTCAACTTCCTGAATAGAACACCAATAGCACAAAAACTAAGATCAACAATTAATAAATGGAACCTCATGAAACTGAAAAGCTTCTGTAAGGCAAAGGACATGGTCAATAAGACAAAATGGCAGCCTACAGAATGGGAAAAGATCTTCACCAACCTGGCATCTGAAAGAGGACTGAACTCCAAAATACATAAAGAACTCAAGAAACTAGATATCAAAATACCAAATAGTCAAATTAAAAAATGGAGTACTGATCTAAACAGAATTCTCAACATAAGAATCTCAAATGGCTGAGAAACACTTAAAGACTTGTTCAACATCCTTAGCCATCATGGAAATGCAAATCAAAGCAACTCTGAAATACCATCTTACACCTGTGATGACAGCTTATGGTAGAGAGGATATAGAGTAAGGGGACCACTCCTCCACTGTTGTGGTAGTGCAAACTTGTACAGCCATTTTGGAGACCATGGCAACTCTTAGAAAAGAAAACATTTAATTGGGGTTTGCTTACAATTTCAGAGGTTTAAGCCATTATCTTCATGGCAGGGAGCATGGTGGCATGCAGGCAGATGTGGTGCTGGAGAAGTAGTTAAGAGTTCTATATCTATATCCACAGGCAGCAGGAAGGAAGAGACAAGGCACTGGGCCTGGCTTAGGCTTTTGAAACATCCAAGGCCATACCTCCCAATACTTCTCAAATAGTGCCACTCTCTGATGACTAAGCATTCAAATATATGAGCCTATGGGGGCTGTTTTTATTCAAACCATCATATCTTGATTGCAGAGCAATCAACTTTAATTCTGATACCCAATCTGCTTTGTGCAGAAAACATAGAAGGCTGCTTACCAATACTGGATCTTCCTTATTAAACGAACTACAGTTTTGCTCAGGGTGAACAGGAATCCACCTAAATGTCTGTTTTCCCCAGAATCCTTAGAAGTGGGATGTAGCATGACACAGGTATGGCCAAACAGACAGAGTCTTCTGGTGGAGGTTTATGGTTGGTTTCTGCTCTCTTTGTAACAGGAAGAACTGTGCTGGTCCATTCCTGAACTCATCAATGCTAATAATATTACACATGCATACATGTGTGGGCACATGTGCATTCCCTGAAGTCTGTGGGTGTGATGACTGGTTGTCAAGTAATAAGGAGGAAAAGAGAATATGTGAGAATTGCATAGATTCTAGCTTGAGGCTATTTTACCTCTGAACCAAGCCAGCGGCTCTCTGGTTAGAGGGATAGAGAGAACACATTTGCTAATTGCACGTTCCATTACTTGCAGCAGAGAGAATTCCCAACTGCCTTTGATGCATTTGTTCATGCAAGTATGAGAAATCCACATTCATAAGAGTATGCTGTCTGACTTTCAGGGATCACATGCCCTGCAAAAGTCAGGGAATATGGTCGTGTAAGCTGGTCAGAGATCTCTATGTAGGGACTTCTGATGACTCTTCAAGAGCTCTAAATTCCCTTCACCCTTTCTCTGCAAGATCAGGTGTGCTTACACTGAAACCATGACAAAAAAAAAATAAAAATAAAAAAAATTAAAAAAAAAAACCTACGGAATGATCCCATGACAGTCAGCCTAGAGATGTCCATCACACACTTCAGGGATGTAAATTTCTCATGAGAAAGGCAGTTGACTTTTCCTTTGAGAAATGAGTCAGGTGATTCCAGAAGACAGTTGTACAGAAGAACCCAGGCCGGAAGCTAATAATCTCTTCCCAACAACCCAGAAACACGCTGAAGTTTAAAGTTGTTACCTTGTGTTCACAATCCTTTCTTACTGTTGGAAATGGCTGTTGGACAGTGACCAAGGTTGATGAGAACCAGTGTGGTAACTGAAGAATGGCTTTGAAGGTTAGAAAAACCTGTGTTGCCAGTGACTGTTGTTGCTTGGTTGTTTCTACCTTTCAAAACGATTTTAACTAATTTGTTGAGAATTTTATACAATGTGTTTTGGCCATATTCACCCTCAACTCTTCCCCTTAAATGCTCCCAGATTCACTCAACTCCCCCTCTTAACTTCTCCCATATCTAACCCCACCTCCCTACCTCTCTAACTTTGTACCATCTTTTTTTTTTTTGTCCTCCAATTTGTGCTGTCCATGTGCTTCTGGTTACAGTGACTCTTAAATATACACAGCACATCTGTAAAAAGAGATTTAGATTACACCAAAGCCCTGTACAAATACAGTTGCATGGGTTATGCACTGTACAAAGTTCAGGCAGTAATTGTGTGTCGTAGCTGCGTCTGACTGTCCCAGGAGCAGCACCTGTAGTGTTGACTGTCTCCAAGGATACTCCAGCATCTCTTCACTCACCTTCAGAGACCTTGCTTTATTTATCACAATTGTGACACACTCACAGTACTATTTATTGAGTTCCTAGTGTGTGTATGGTACCTTTCCAGGCACATAGTACACAATGGTGAACTCCAAGGAGCCTTAGTTTGCCTTTATAAAGCTGGTGTCTAATGGTGAACATGAATGTTGTGAAGTGAACTTAGACACTGAACATGCTAAATTGATCAGTAGTGGAAAAGAGATATGTTTGCCACAGAAAGACTTAAAATGTGGGGATTTGATCTGGTCTAAAAAGTCAGGGCAGGCTCACACTGGAGTCTAAAAATTTAATGAGTATTATTGGGGCAAAGAGAAGAAACAGTGCCTAAGCATGGTGGGTGCATACTTTTAATCCCAGCACTTGGGAGGCAGAGGCAGGCAGATCTTTGAGGTCAGTTTGGTCTATATGGCCAGCCAGGGCTACATGGGGAGACCATGTCTTGGAGAGTGAGAGAGAGTGAGAGAGAGAAAGAGAGGGAGAGAGAGAGAGAGAGAGAGAGAGAGAG
>CABHPH010151121.1:0-40839 GCA_902168325.1 Peromyscus nudipes | reverse complement strand
GAGAGAGAGAGAGAGAGAGAGAGAGAGAGAGAGAGAGAGAAGCATTCCATGCTGAGGGAACAGCAAAGATCCAAAGTCCTGGGATATGAAGAAGGATGTAGAGGAATGAGAGAAAGCCAGGATGCTATCTTAGTTAGGACTTCTATTGCTGTGAAGAGACACCATGACCACAGAAACTCTTATAAAGGAAAATCATTTAATTGGGGTGACTTACATTTTCAGAGGTTTAGTCCATTATCATCATGGCAGCATGCAGGCAGACATGGTGCTGGAGAAGGAAGTAAGGGTCCTACATCTTGACTTACAGGAGCAGGAAGTGGTCTGAAATAGGCATAGCTTGAGCATAGGAGACTTCAAAGTTCATTCCCACAGTGACACACTTTCTCTGACAAGGCCACACCTACTTCAACAAGGCCATGCCTTCTTATAGTACCATTCCCTATGAGCATTTGGGGACCAATTACATTCAAACTATCACATTTCACTACCTGGACTCCATAAACTTGTAACGATATCATAATGCAAAGGGCATTTAATCCAACTTCAAATGTCCCCATAATCTATCACAGTCTCAACAATGTTTAGAAGTCCAAAGTTCAAAGTCTCTTCTGAGATTCATACAATCTCTTAACTGTAATCCCCAATAAAATCAAAATAAAAAAAACGGATCACATACTTCCAACACATAATGGCACAGGATATCCATTACCATTTCAAAATGTAGCAAAGGGAACATAGTGAGAAAATACTGGACCAAAGCAGGACCAAAAACTAGCTGGGCAAACTCCAAACTCTGCATCTCCATGTCTGATGTCAAAATGCTCTTCAGATCTCCAACTCTTTTCTTCTTTGTTGACTGTAACACACTTCTTTCTCTTAGTCTGGTTCCATTTCCTGTTAGCATCTTTCCTGGGCAGGTATCCCACAACTTTGGCATCTCTAACATCTTGGGGTCTGCAAGGCAATCCGGGCTTCTCCTTCATAACTTCACGCAATGACCTCTCTGGGCCTCCATTCAGGGACACCTCTGACACAGGCCTGGCTTCAGCAGCTTTCCTTAGTTGAGGAGGGAAGTTTCATACCACTTTCTTCTGTCCTTGACTCTAAAGCCAGAACCATGCGGCCAAAGCTGCCAATTGCTGCTGCTTGCTGGGGCTGGAACATGGCCCTCTCATTCAATTACATCTTCACCAACTTTCTGGTTTTGATGGTTTCCTTCACTGCCGAAGCTTGGCTGTC
This sequence comes from Peromyscus nudipes, assembly GCA_902168325.1. Classification (NCBI taxonomy): domain Eukaryota; kingdom Metazoa; phylum Chordata; class Mammalia; order Rodentia; family Cricetidae; genus Peromyscus; species Peromyscus nudipes. The sequence goes on along the minus strand of CABHPH010151121.1, from coordinate 39,600 downwards.
CTGAAATGGATCTGTAGACCAGGCTGGCCTCAAACTCAGAGATCTGCCAGCCTTTGCCTCTGGAGTGCTGAGATTAAAGGCACACTCCACCACACCTGGCTCTAAGCTTTTCTTTAATCCCACACAAGCTGGGTGGGATCTTGCCCTGAGGCCACCACTCCCTTTATTCCATTTCTTAATCTGTTTATCTCCTTGAACACAGAATTTAGCACCATTCCACTCCCTGGTGCTCCTTATTCTATATTTTTTATTTTTACTTTCCCTTTTCATCATAAATCTTCATGAGAGTTACCACTAATAACCATATGACAGAGTCTACTCTAGGCCAATGAAATTAATCCAAAACTTTTCACTTACCCTCAGTTAATTAATTAATCCAAAACTTTTCACTTACTTTTCACTTAGCCTCTTTGGACAAGGGCAAAATGCAGCCACATTCTTCACCAAAATACCACAAGAATGATCTCTAGGCAACATACTAAAATTCATCTCCTCTGAAACCTCTTGTGTCAGGCCCCCACAATTCATCAAATCATTCAGCACCACTGCCTTCCATGCGCCTACTAGTATCACCCCTTAAGCAGCACTTAAAGCGTTCAACTGCTTTTCTTTTCATTTTTTTGTTTTTTGTTTGTTTTGTTTTTTGTTTTATTTATTTATTTTTATTTTATAATTTAATTTAATTTTACATATCAGCCACTGATCAACTGCTTTTCTAATCCATAGTCACAAGGTCCATATTCCTTCAAACAAAAACATTGTCAGGCCTATCACAACAATACCCCATTCCCTGGTACCAACTTCTGTTTCATTTAGGGTTTCTATTGCTGTGAAGAGACGCCATGACCACAGCAACTCTTATAAGGGAAAAACATTTAATTGAGTGGCCTATATTTTCAGAAGTCTAGTTTATTATCATCATGGTGGAATATAATGGCATGCACGTAGACATGGTGCTGGAGAAGCTGCTGCGAGTCCTACATCTTGATAGGCAGGTAACAAGAAGTGGTCTGAACTAGGTGTAGTTGAGCATAGGAGACCTCAAAGCCCACCCCCACAGTGACACACTTCCTCCAACAAGGTCACACCTACTTCAACAAGGCCACACCTCCTAATAGTGCCATGCCCTATGAGCTTATGGGGACCAATTACATTCAAACGACTACAGATGCCATGTGAGGTGGGGCTGGGTGTAGTGTTCAAACTTGAAGCACAATTTACTTTTCTTCAATTTTGTCAGGGAGGTGTTTTTTTTTTTTTTTTTTTTTTTTTTTTTTTTTTTTAGATAATCTTGCTATGTATCCCAGATTGGCCTCAAACTTAAAATATTCCTGCCTCAGCCTCCTGAGTGCTAGGATTACAGGTGTGCACAGACATACTCTGTGCCATCTGAAGAACCAAAGCACCCCCATTTCAAGCAAGCCCCTCACTCCAGCTTGAAACAGGCCTGAGTTTCAAAATTCTCAGAGCTGCTGACATAGGTCCCAGGACAAAGTCAGGATGTTTGAAGAACCATCTGGTAACAACTGATTAACCATAGAGTGCCCCAATGCCGAAGATGGTCAAAATACAAAGTCAGGATGTTTGAAGGACTATCTGGTAGCAACTGATTAACCACAGAATGCCCCAGTGCTGGAGGTAATCTATAAAGCTTAACAAACAACTGGTTAAAACTACAAAGTAAGATAACACAGAAATTCTGAAAAGCCCCTAAAACTTGAGCCAATCAGAATTGTACCCGTACTCGCACCTCTAAATGATGTAACCTTGTGGTTTTTGCCTTTAAAAACTGAGCTTGCAGAGGGCCAGGCACCTCCTCTAGCCTCTGCTGTGTTGGGGTGCTTGACCGAGGTCCCTGCCTCGGCTTGAACTGAAATAAACGTTGCATTTGCATTTCAGTGAATTCGTGTCTCTGGTGGTCTCTTCGGGGGTCTCGCTCCCAGGGCACAACACCATCTACTTTTGTAATTTCTTTACAGAATATCTAACAAAAGCAACTTAATGAAGGAAGGGTTTATTTAGCCTCACAATGTGATGGTGAAGTCTGTCATGGTGGAGACGGTGTGGTGGGGATGTAAGACAGCTGCCACACTGCATCAGAAATCAGGTGGCAGGTAGATGAATTTTGGTGCTTGCCTTGCTTTCCTTGGTTTATTCAACCTTAGATCTTAGCCTATGTGACAGCACTGACCAAAATTATTATGAGCCTCCCCACCTCAGTTAACCTACTCTAGACCCTCCCTCACAGACATGCCCAGGGGCTTGCCATGTGGGTGATTATAAATCCTGTGGAATTGATACCTTTAACTGCCATACCCAACCACTCTATTTTTAAAACTCTGCTTGGACCCATGTCTTCACATTCTGCCTTGTCTAAGCAACAGCTTTGCCCACCCTCTGAGACCTGTCATGTGGTTCCATTGAGCCACATCACAGGATGAGAGGTTTCCTCTCACCTGGTTGGGGAATCTAAAGGTAACCACAGTACTGTTCTATCTTTCCATTTCCAAAGAACCAGGGCTCTAAAGCAATGTGCTTCCCCAAGATGGGACCGGAAGGGCTGTCCAAGCAGTCTCCACTCATCCTCTCCACCAGGCATTAAGATGCCATGAAAATAAGCCCATTTCTTCCCTCTTGTTCCTCATCTTGGCCTGTAGAATGAAGATTCTTTCACCATTCCTGTGGGACATGAACAGGAGTCGAGAGAAAGCACAGGTTCTTTCCTTAGAAGGGAGGGTTAGGTTTGTGCAAGGCCTCTGGGCTCAAAATAACAGACAGCATGGCTGTGGTCCTTGCTGGGCTGTGCTTCTTCCATGGGATCTTTGACAGAGCACCCAGCTAAGCTGAGACTGGTCCCCCCTGCATACCAGAAAAGTTGGTGATATTGCAATCCAGAGGTGTACTTAAGATGAAGTCAGGTGATGCCTAAAGCATGGGGCACACAGAATAACTGATCAATCAATCCTAACTCGTTTTTACTAAGTATAGGGAGGAGAGGGCAGACTTTCACTTTGCAGAGAACTTTTCAAGTCACTGGGGGTGATAGCAGTTGCTCACTCCCTTGAGCTTGTCATCTCCCCAACTTCAGACACTGGAAGAAAAATAAGATGGCTAGCAACAGGACTGGAGAGGCCCCATAAGTACTACTACTCTGTATCTGCTGTATGTGTGTGCATATTTGTGTACATGCACATGTATATGTAAGTATGTGGAAGCCAAGGTCTATCTATCTATCTATCTATCTATCTATCTATCTATCTATCTATCTATCTATCTATCTTCTTCTTCGTCTTCTTCATCATCATCATCATCATCTATCTGTTGAGACTGAGCATTCACTTGCCTGGAACATGCCAAATAGGCTAGTCTGGGTGGCCAGGGAGACTATGCCTCCCTGGCATTGGAATTGCAAATGTGTAGTGCTGTGCCTGGCTTTTTACCTGGGTCCTGGAGATGAATTTCATGTCCACTGGTTAGGAGGAGAGCCATTTCCCCTCCCCTACCTTGCATCTTTGTGACTGCTCCTGAGTTGCAGGGTCCCACAAATGATGCCACAAGCAGTCTCAGCGTTCACTCACTCTAGGTTCTGCAGACATGCTTGGCCTTGTTTATTTACCTTTTTGTTTGAGCAGGTAGGCATTTATTCAGACAGACCTTAATATTCTAATCATGGTGTTTGCTAGGTGGGTAGAGCATCCTTTGAGACTTTAGAGGACAATGGTCCTTGAACTCCTGAATCTCTATTAATGTTCAGACTAGTTCATCTCAGTCAATCTCCCTTTACATTTAAATCATGGGACAAATTGAACTCTGCAGGCAGATGGATCTGGGTGTGATCTGGAGTTAAGTTTGTTTTCCATCTCTAAGCCTCAGTTTCTTTATTGAAATAGAGATGTTCTCTGTACTTGAGCTGTCTGGTTGGCCACAATCATTGATAATATCCATAAATTGCCTAATCCAGTGTTAGACACAGAACTGGGAGCTGGGAGCTGAGACTCAACCCAGTAGATCTGATAGTGGTTTTTGTCATCACTGTTTTTCAATATATATTGTTTACACGATCCAAAGAGTTGATTCCACTGATTCGGCCACATAAGAACAGCATCTTGTCATTAGTGACAGAGAGGGGATAGAACACCCTAGTGAGATGAGAGACAATTATCTACAGAAGTTGTGAACTATTTTTGTTCTTAAAAGATTGACAACCCTGCCAGGCAGCAGTAACACATACCTTTAATCCCAGCACTCGGGAGGCAGAGCCAGGTGGATCTCTGTGAGTTAGAGGCCAGCCTGGTCTACAGAGAGAGATCCAGGACAAGCACCAAAACTACACAGAGAAACCCTGTCTCGGAAAAAAAAAAAAAAAGATTGACAGCCTTGAAACAAAGTTGCCAGTGTAGCTCTTGGGGAGACAGGGATCACTGAGTCCGGGATGAGCAAGAATTATGCTTCCCTTCTGCACTACAGAAGTACTGCCCACCCTAGGGATTGTTTCTCACTTATAATCTCAAAAACTAAGAATTGTATTTGATTGGGGAGGCCCGCTAAGCACTGGGAAACCTGGGCCAGTATCTTTGTCTATTGGGTATCACTCTCAGGAACATGTATACTGGTGTGTCTGTGTGTCTGTGTGCCTCAACATGCTGGAAGAAGCCCAAGTTTTAAAGATGAGAAGGCTTCCAGTGAGAAGGCTTACATTTCTCAAGGTTAATCATTTAATTCTCTCTCTCTCTCTCTCTCTCTCTCTCTCTCTCTCTCTCTCTCTCTCTCTCTCAGTGTGTGTGTGTGTGTGTGTGTGTGTGTGTGTGTGTGTGTGTGAAGGCTCCCACAGAGCAGGAATTTGTACTTCTTAAATGCCTGGTGACTTGGAGAAAGTTTAACATGTTCTTCTCCATTGCTCTCTCTAAATAAGAGACTATCTCAGGCCACTGATGTAGTGCATGGATGTAAACCCCACTGGCATGGAATTAAATTAACACTACCACCTACTAAGATAACTCAAGGCTGTGTTTAGGGATGACATATAAAATTAAATTAATTCAGTCGCAAAGCTTTTAAAAATGTTTAAGGAAGGTTATCATTAACTTCCCCATTTGGATTATTTCCCACTGTATAAGGGAATCAAAATATCACATGGTATTCTACCTGTACAGGAAACTAAAACAACCATTTTTGAAAGATAGTGAAATTAGGACCTACAAAGATGGCTCAGTTGGTAAAGCATCTGCCACACGAGCCTAAGGACCTGAGTTTCACCTCCAGAATCCACATGAGAGGCCAAATGTGGTAGCACTTATGACACCAAAACTGGAGAGGTAGAGACAAGGGGATCCCTGGGGTCTACATGACAGCCAGCCTAGCTGGATCAGTGAGCTGCCAGTCACAGTGAGAGACCCTGTCTCAAAAGGCAAAGTGGGTGACATCCAAGGAATGACACTCAAGGTTGACCTCTGACCTCCACACTCTCATACACACTCATCCATACACACAAGCACCTGCACATATAAACATGAACACACACACACACACACACACACACACCCACACCCACCCCACCCCACACCGGGGGGGGGGGGGGAGGGGATTAAATGATTAGCCTTGAGAAATGTAATGTGCTAGACCCCTCTGCCACCTCTCAGGGGATGCACTACAGGCTCCAGAAATTCACAACTCTTACCATTCTTAGACCCTTCCTTTGAGGGTGGGAACAAATATCAAAAGCAGCGCTGGGCATTATGGTTCAGGAGTATGACTGCACGTCAGCCTCTCTTGGGTGTTCAGCCAAAAAACTCCCCTTACCTCAGGGAACTCTTTCACCAGGGCTCAGATTTGAAAGAGGCAAAGCAGAGACCATGTGTTTCTCTTCTCTCCTGTGATGTGTGGCCTTGGTAGTCAATCTGACATGATAGAGGAATGTCTTGGACCACTGAGGCACGGCTGTGTGCATCTGTAGAGGCATTCCCAGAGGAGACTGGGGTGTAACACAGCAACTGAGCAGAGAAGACTTGCTCAAAACATGGGAAGCACCACCCATTCAGCTGAGGGCCTGGATGGGGAAAATGTTGGAAGAAGGGGAAGCTTACATGCCAGATCCACTCTGCCTGAGCAAGCGCATCTGTCACTGTGGCATCTGTCACTGCTGCTGTCACCTGGGGACACCAGACTCCAGCTTCTGTGGCCTCTCAATGTGGATTTAACATCAGACACTCTCCCGGAAGTTTCCAGGCATTCATCCTCAGACTGGGGCTGCAGAGGTGCCCGGCTTCTCAAACTAAGCAGCTACTGGGTTTTCTACCCCTTCATCATCCAGATACTGTGGTTGGAAATGGTCCTACAAAGCTACCACCCTGTAGCTAGAGTTTTCCTGCCGGGCCCACAGTCAGGACAAATCTCTGTCACCTGCCAGTCCCACAGCCGCTCAGACCCAACCAAGTAAACACAGAGACTTATATTGCTTACAAACTGTTTGGCCTAATGGCTCAGGCTTCTTGCTAACTGTTCTTATATCTTAAATTAATCCATTTCTATAAATCTATACCTTGCCACATGGCTTGTGGCTTACCGGCGTCTTCACATGCTGTTTTTCATGGTGGCGGCTGGCAGTGTCTCCTCAGCCTTCCACTTCCCAGAATTCTCTCCTCCTTGTCCGGCCTATACTTCTTCCTGCCTGACCACTGGCCAATCGGTGTTTTATTCATTGACCAATAAGCAACATGTTTGACATACAGACCATCCCACAGCACCACCCTGTATATATTACTGGTTCTTTTCCTCTAGATAACCCTGACTAATCTACCTCCTTAAGCCCCATCGGAATGACAGAAGGGATGGTGGAAGAAAGGAATGGAGGGGAGGAAGGAAGGGAGGGGGAAAATGAATGGTATGTGATTTTGCAGAGCAGAATAGTTCAATTCTGGGTATTTTCTTTTTTTTCATATATAAGTGGTGTGTGTGTGTGTGTGTGTGTGTGTGTGTGTGTGTGTGTGTGTGTGTTCTCTGTAGGCAGGGAGCACAAACGTGTACATGAATGTGGAACCCTGAGGATGTGGAGAATCTTCTTTGCTTGCTCCTCTACCTTATGCATTGAGGAGGGTCTCTTAATCAAAACCAGAGCTTCACTGATACTGCTAGACTTGTTAGCCATCTGTCTCCTAGGCTGGAGTTACAGACAAGCTGCCATGCACATCTGGCATTTATATGGGTTCTGAGGACCTAAGGTCTGGTCTGTTTGCATGGACACCAGGGGCTTTCACCACTGAGCCATCTCACTAGCCTGCATTGTGGGCATTTTAAGGCCATAACCAAAAACTGTATGCAGAGCTATTGAGCCTCAGATGGTCTCCATCACCTGATGTAATTAGGCAATATTCCCTCCATACACAGAACTGGAGCTTGTGAATAATAATCAAGAAGCCTTAGGACACTCTAGGATACTGGAGATGATAGAGGTGGACAAGGGAAGGAATGGGTAAACTCTGTGGCTCTCTGCTCACCTTTCTTATCACACGGGCACTCAGAGGGTTTCCATCTAGAGATATTAAAAACTCTATGAGACAAGATGTCAAAATGTTGAAATATGTCTGGTCCTAAATAAAGAGACCAGCTCTCCTCTTCATCACCCTACATGGAGTCCCACTCATTGTCAGTCTTGTTCCCATGCCCATCCCTGACCTTGATGACAGGGAACTCACACATGTCTCCTTAGAGCTCTCCTTTTCAACCATAAGAGTGCCATCCTTATGGGCTTCTCCAGTGGGAAAGGAACAGGTGCAGACCCACCACAGCATGTAAACCTGTAGACACAAAAACAGCCACGTGCGCTGATTAAAAACTGCCTCAGGAGCTGGTTTCACACACAGTCTCAGATATCCCAAGCTGACCTTGAACTCCACGTGTAGCTGAGAATAACCTTGAACTCATGATTCTCCTACATCTGTCTTTAGAGTGCTGAGATCACACGCATGTGCCACCATGCTGAGTTTATGTAGGGCTGAGCTCAAACCCTGGGCTTCATGCATGCTAAGCAAGCACTCTGCCAACTGAGTTACACCCCAAGCCCCCGGCCCCATAGTGTTTTGACACAGGGTCTATCTTTCTCTGTGGCATTTAGGTTGCCTTCAGCTTTCAGCAATACTCCTGTCTCCTGAGTGCTAAGATTGCAGGCATGAGCCACCATGACAGGCCAGCACTTTTCGATTTTTAAGAACGTAATGTGGACACACAGCTTAATTCTAAAGCAGTCTTCTTAGGAGGAATACATATCGCCCGGGGAGGGGGCTAGATGACGAGCCCATTATAACACAAGGAGCTGAGTTTGAACCCACTGCTATTTGTCCTAACACCTCAGGAGGTCCCTGCTCTTCTGAGTGGTTCCCTGTTTGCAAAATAAAGCCAGTGACAGAAAAGATTTCCCCCCTCCCAAAAAAAACAAACATTCCTGTCTGTGAACTTCCTTCTAGGTCAGTGGGAATGAGCTGACTGTTAGTAGACTCTTCAAGTCCCTTGCTAAGGGACTGGGTCCCCAGAGATGTGTCCAGTCAATCCCTGAAAGATTCTAGGCTTGTTCTTCATTGTGACCAAGATTTTTAGTACTGAGACTCAATATGACAGCCCCTGAGAAATGCCAGAAGACAGCAAGAAGTGAAACCCGCATAGCCTTAAAATGCATTATTGATGTCTGACTTCATGGAGAACTAGGAGATTTTGAGGAATTCTTTTCAGTGGAAAAAAAAGCCCTTTGCTTTAAATAAATAAACAAGTGTTCTAGTTTCCTTTCCAGTTGCTTTGATAAACACCCTGACAAAAAAAAACAACTTAGGAAGGGGGTTTATTTTAATTTTAGCTCACAATTCCAGGGTACAGTCCATCACTGCCAGGAAGCCAGGACGGAAACCTGAAGCAGCCAGTACGATTTATCCAGTTACCATTTTGGCTTTTTTTGATTATTTCAGGGCGGGCCTTGCTGTGGTGCCAAGGCTGGCCTTGAACTAAGAATCCTCCTGCCTTAACCCCTGGAATTCTATGGATATAGGTGTGCACTTACACCCCAGACCCCTAGTTACCTTCTGTTTTTGTTGTTTGTTTGTGGAACAGGGTTTCACTGTGTAGACCTGGCTGGCCTCTGTACAAAAGGCAGGTTCATACTCAAAGAATAAATGTGTGGATGCTTACCACTCAGCTTGCTTTCTTTACTTTATATAGTTCAGACCAGCCCATGAAATGATGCCACCCACTTTCAAAGTGGGTCTTCCCACCTCAACTAACCCAACTGAGAAAAATCCCATACAGGAATGTCCACAGGCTAACTGGATCTAGACAACCCCTCATTGAGAATCTCATCCCAGGTGATTGTAGATTATATCAAGTTTACAGTGAAAACTAACCTTCATGGAAAGTAGATAAAGTCAGCACGATGGTAGAAATCCAAGTTCACAGGCTCTTGCGAGTATTATCACTTCATATGACAGCAGGATTTCTGTAAATTTGATGGTTGTTGCATCCCTCTTGTTCTCTGGATCCCACTATTGGCAGCGGTGCAGAGCAGGCAGAAGGGTTATCTAGTGTATCTAATCCATCAAAGCCTCGGCTGAGATTCAGGAAGCCAGGGGTGGGAAGCTTGTGTTACGGCGGCTTCTGGGTGGAGAGCATCCTTGGCTACACCAGTTTTGAATCCTACTTCTATTCACAGGAGGCCGTTTCTTATGGGAATTCCCTCTGACTGTCTAAATTCCTCACTGTGGCTAAGAAAATGTGATTGGGTTTGGAGTTGGGCTCATATAGAAGCCCTGTCCATGTCCCCCATATTAGCACTTCACATACATACTCAAAGGGAAAATGTGTTTTTGAGGCTCTTTGTACCCTGGAGATCTGTGGGTATAAGGAGGATGAATCAGGAAAGAGGATACAGATTCGTCTTTTTTTTATGGAAGATATACTCCATCCCTATCATGAGTAGTGAGACATGATGAACAATTCAGTGGTGTTTTCTCTTTCTTGTAATGGGAAGCTCACGGTAAAAGGCAGCTTCACTATTCCTCCACAATGTTACCTTCATTCTATAAACCATGGAAGTGGAGTACTGTTACTGCGTTAGAAAATAATGTAAAGCTATGTAATCCAATGCCCTATCACAGATGGAGAAATTGAGGCAAGGTGGTTAGGTTGGTTGCCTTATCTACAAAGAAAGTTAAAGGCAGAGCACAGCTAGGACTCACTCACATGTCTCAATCCCTGGCTGAATATCATAACAGATGATATTTAAAAGGAGAATCAATCAGGTTTACTTAATTTGTATGTGGGAGGGAGCATGTGCATATATCTGTATGTGTATGGAAGTTCATGTTCATGTGTCTGTGCCTACATGTGGAGGGTAAAGAGCAACCTTGGCTATTGTTTCAGGAGGTGTCCCCCATAATTTTTGAGACAGGGTCTCTCTCTGGGACCTGGGGCTCTTCAATTCAACTAGGTTTGCTGACCAGCAAGCACCAGAGTCTGTCTGTCTTCTCATGTTAAGATCACTGTGCATGCCTGTAGGTGCTGAGGATCAAACTCAGGTCCTTGCACTTGCATAGCACACACTTTACCAACTGAACCCCAACCCTCTGCTCCACATGACTGCAGCATTTGCCAATGGTAGACAGGAGGCTGAGCCTGGGTTGTTTCCTTCTGGGAGCCCTGAGACCTCAGAGACTCAGCTCTTCACGCTTTTCCCCTGTGCTCTGGCACTTCCAGAATTTGATAGCCCCAGAGGAAGAAGCAGTGCGGTCACCCAGCACTTGGAAAATTATAAGAAAACACTGCCATGTGGATGGCAAGTTCCACAGTGTTCTCTGTCTTCTGTGTCGGAATCCACAGGATGCCAAAAGACAAATGCATTTTTCTCTTCCAAATTATTCCTCCTACAAATGCTAAGCATCTCCATCTGGGAGGCATTTAACATGTCGAACAGCTATTGCTGGTCTGTAGGAGGACTCGCCAAGTATCAACCGTCTCCCCAAAATAGCTCCCCTTATTGCTTCAGGAGCCAGCCGCCAAGACTCATCCCAGGCAGGAAGAGGAAAAGAGTATGTGCTGAGGTCCAAAAGTTAGAGGAGAGTGAGTGCGATCAGGCCCTGGTTGGGTTCACACCCCTACTCTTCCCTCCAGAGATGTGTCATGATGAAGGAATGTACAGGGGCAGTGTGCCCCCAGATGACTGTCTCCTCTTTCAGCTGACACTTGAAGTTCATCCAGATATGTAGAACACATTTCCTGCTGGACTAGTTTAGGAAAAGTTCCATAAAAGATGGCAGTGGTAGGAATATCTGAGCTTGGGGTAATACCCCAGACTTTATCTTCATCAGTTTTCCTGCTTTTTGGTCCGTGAAGTCCAAGCAGCAGGGATGAACACTGAACTAACATCTCCAAGATGTTAGCCCTGTAGATCTACTCCCAGCCCAATAATCCACTCCTTGCCTATCAGGTGAACTACATTGGGAAGGGACATGGGACAGAGACACATGGTCTCCATCATCACAGAGTACTGAGCGTAGGGAGGTGTTGTACTTTTGTTTCTGTTGTTACAATAAAATGCCCTGACAAAAGGCAAGTCAGGGGAGAAAAGGTTTATTATACCTCATGATCCCAGATTACAGTGCATTATAGAAATCAAGGCAGCAAGAACTTAAAACAGTCACATCACATCCAGTCAGAAGCAGAGAGAAATAAACGTATTCATGCTTTGAGGACTTAGCTTACTTTCTGAACTCTTACACAGTCCAGGATAGAAAAATAAGGAAGGACACCGCTTGCAGTGGGCTGGATCTCCTCATGTCAGTCAACACAATCAAGGTAATTAATTCCCCATAGACATGACCACAGGTAGAACTATTCGGACCATCCCTCAATGAGACACTCTTCCCAGTTGATTCTAGATCATACCAAGTTGACAATGAAAACTAACCATCAAAGACGGGTGCATGAAATATGACCTCAACTAGCCCTAAATCTAATTAGGATGGAATGTTGTAGAAACTGATGACACGGGTTTCACAGGAATTGGAAGAGGTGGAATTTGCTCCTGGGTGTGTAGCCAAGGAAGTAACTCCTTCTGTTGAGTTGGGATTTGAACACAGGGATGTTAGTTGAGAAAAGCATCTTCAGTACAAGGAACAGCTTGACAAAGGTTATAAACCTGGCTGGAGGAGAGGCTCATTTTGTTATTCTTTCCTCTCTTCATTCATTGTCAGAGACTTGCAGGCACAAGAACAGAGTGTGATCGTGTGCTCAGAGCCATCACTGCGCATGCTGAGAGGTACATCAGACACGACCTTAAGGTGCTTTCGTGTGGTGGAGCAGAAGGGTTGAATGTAGAACTCGGATGGCAGGACCAATGCTCAAAGGACCTTATGAGACCAAGGAAGAACCAAGGGGGAACGAGAGCTTGACTCAGGAGTGAGAGACCAAGAAAGATAATGGAGAAGGGAACAGTTAAGCACCAGTGATGAGAAAAATAGGGGCTTTGAGGGGCTCAACAAGGCCACAGGCTCTGAGGCCAGGCTGGAGGCAGTTCCCTGGTTGGATGTGGGGACCACCCGAACAGGAGCTGATGGTGTTAAGTTAGCTTGGGGGAGTCCCTTTGTTATGCTCTGGCTCAGAGCTGACTCACACCCTGCTGGGGTTCTGCTGGCAGCCTGTGGTGGGTGGAAGGTGTAGCTTGGAAAATATGCAAAGCTCCTGTCTGCCACTTGTTTGTCAGCATTCACATCCCACTTTGTACTGTTGGTTTTCTTTTCTCTGTGTGCTGGCTTCAGTTGCTGATGACTTAGTCAAGGGCAGTAAGCACAAAGCTGACCTCTATGTTAGATGCCCAATGTGTAGATGGTGCCCGTTGGTGGTGGTGGTGCATGTGTATGAGAGACAGAGACAGAGACACAGAGACATAAACTGTGGGGTTTATGTTAGATTACAATAGTTGTCTAAGTTTATTATAATTGATGATTCTTTATGCATTTAGTCCATTGATTTCTTCTGTTTGAATGATAATTAGTTGCCTAGAAAGATAATTTTTAAACATTTTATTTATGTATCATGTGTATGTGTGTGTTTGTGAATGTACACATGCCACAACATATATGTGGATGTCAGAGGACAAGTTGCAGGAGTCAGATCTCTCCTTCCACCATGTTTTAAAGATCAACTTCAGGTCGTCAGGCTTGATGGCAAGGTCTCTTATCCTCTGAGCTATCTTGCCACCCCCAGTGTGGTGGTTTGAATGTAATTGGCCCCCATAATCTCATAGGTAATGTAATTGATCCCCATAATCTCATAGGGAGTGGCACTATTTGAGGTGTGGCTTTATTGGGGTGGGTATGACCTCGTTGGAGGAAGTGTGTCACTGTGGGGGTGGGCTTCGAGGTTCCCTATGCTCAGAGTACTGCCCAGTGAGTCAGTCAACTTCCTCCTGCTTTCTGGTCAAGATGTAGCCAGCACCACGTCATGGTTGCACATTATACTTTTTCCATAAACGCAATTTTTGTAGCCCCATAGCATACTTTGGGAACTTAAGGGGATAATAGGCATTAATATAATTCTATTAAATGTGGAATTTCTGCTATTGATAGGAGCAGCAAGGAAGATGCTCCAGTTAAAAGAACTCATGGACTTGAGAAATGGCTCAGCAGTTTGAGTGCATGCCACACTGCTCAGTCCTGAGGACTGGAAAATGGGAGTTCAGATCCAGCATCCATATAAAAATCTGGGCATCCAATGGGATAGTGACAGAAGAAGATACCCACATGCTCTCCTTTTGGCTCCATTTGAGCACACTGACATGTGCACCACATATACAAGTGTGCATATAATTACACACACATGAGATAAATCCTTTTCAGAGAATACAAGATAGGGCTTATATACATGTGCCTGGTAATCTCTGGATTTCTGAATCCCATGATAGTTCTTATTATTTGTCAGTTGGCATTAGTGGATTTTCTAGGTTTTCATTCATCTTATTTCTATGTGATGCTAAGAACTGTAGTGATTCAGTCTTGGCTCCCATCAGCACCACACCAAGATAGCAAGGCTTCTCTCTGTTTGCCTGTATAATGCTTGCTTTGTTTTCTGAGGTGGGTAACACTGTTTTAGAACACAGGAAAGCACATGGTGTTGGATCTGTGCAGGATGTGGCTGCAACCAGATTCAGGCCTACCTTAATGCTTCCAGCTGGTGTTGACCAAACCTCTGCTGCTCTACCTGTCTTCTCCAGTATCCAGATCACTTAGAGAACCGGTGCCTTGTGTGGCCCAGGAGTGCTGCAGGGGGTTTCTGCTGTCTGGTGACTTGGTCCACTGTCAGCTGGTCATAGACAAGAGCTATTCTTCTGTTTTTCACTTTTTCCCCTCTTTTTATTTAAAAGTTTTTTTTTTCATTTTACATACCAATCACAGTTTCCCCTCCCTCCCCTCCTCCCACCCTCCTCACCTTCCCCCATCCCACCTCCCATCCACACCTCAGAGCTATTCTTTACAATGTTAGCAAAGGCATCCTTGACTTTGAAATGTCTGCACTATTTGTATGTGGGGGGGGGCAGTAGTTGTATGTAGGGCAGTATTTGTGAGGGTATTTGTGTGTGGTGTGGTTTGGTAGGAGGATATTTGTGCGGGGACAGTATTTATGTGTGTGGTGGTATTTATGTGTTCAAGTACACACACACACACACACACACACACACACAAACAAACACACACAGAGGGAGGGGGGAAGAGAAAAGACAAACTCCATTTGTTCCTCAATCACTCCACTTTGCTGTTTGAGACCAAGTCTCTCCCTGGCCTGCACCTTGTAGATTTAGCTGGGCTGGTTAGCAAGGCCCAGTTATGTGCCTCTCCACATCCCTAGCAAAGACAGTACAGCCCATCTCACCTGTCTTTCCACCATCCCATGAGTTCTGTGCAATGAACTCAGGTACTTATGCCAGAAAGGCAAGAATGGACAGACTGAGCCATCTCTCCAGGTCTCATTCTGGCATTATAAAAAACTAGAGCAGAGATGGATATTGAATTTTATTAAAAAAAATAAACCTTTTGATATTTGATGGTGGTTTTTGGCTTTTGACCTGCCGATGTGATTAATTATGTTCATAGCTTTCTGAATATTAAATGATGCTTGATATTAAATCTACCTTGCTTTCTTGGAATAAAATCTATTTGGTCATGGAGAATTATTCTTCACAGCACAGCTGAATTAGGTCTGCTGGAGTTCCCTCAGCTTGTTTGTATCTGCATCAATAAATAATATTGGCTTGGCGCTTTCTCTCTCCTTGGCTATTGTTACCAAGTCTTCGAGATAGATTCATGCCAACATCAGTGATGAAATCAGGACATATTTTTCCTTCTAATTTTTTTCTGAAATAGTTATATATCTTGGGAGTTATTTTTCAGGATTTTGAGAAAAAAACATTTAGATTTAAAATAAATTAGGTCTAGAACTGTCTTCAGATTTTTCCCTCTCCTCTCCTCCCATCTCCTATGCTCTTCTAGAGATAAGGTCTTATTATACGGCCCAGCCTGGTCTTGAACTCACTATATAGTCCAGACTGGCCTTAGACTCCTGATCTTCCTCAGAGTGCTGAGATTTCAGGTGTTTGTCATACCTAGCTCCTTCGAGTTATTTTTATAGGATCCATTTTTTTCCATGTAACTGACACCGTCAGATTCCTGTTAGGTCATTAGAACTCATGCTTACCTGAAAAGCCATAGGTATCATTAGGATCGTCAAAGCTATTTAGCATATGGCTATTCATTCACTTAGCATTTTACAATTAATTTTTGTTTGTGACTTTTTTTTTTGTCTACATGTTTCCCCTCCTACTGAGGGTCCCTGTAAAGCACTGGCTAAAAGCTTAGGTGGAGCATTGTTAATGATACTCTAGTTCTAGCCCTGCCTCTTGGGTGACCTGAGGCACATGGGCTCCCCACTTCCTTCCTCAGTCCCTTCTCTGTCAGCCAGGGGTGATGATCCTGTCTTTGTAGGATTGTCAATAATGGAATTTTCTTTATGTTCATTTACTTATTTGGGAGAGTTTATATATATAGATGTATATATATGTGTGTGTGTATATATGTGTGTATGTGTGTGTGTGTGTGTGTGTGTGTGTTTGCACGTGTGCATGTGTGCTACAGAGTGCATGATGAAGGCAGAGGACAACTCTCTGGAGTTAGTTCCCTTTCCACTATATGGGTGCCAGGGATTGATTTGGTCATCAGGCTTGGTGGCAAGCACCTTCACCTGCTGAGCCACCTGTCTGGATCCTGGTAATAATGGTCGTAACCAATCCCAGGCACATGATAAGTGCTCAGTAATTTTCATGACTAGTTAAAAAAAAAAACTACACTTGTAAGGGAAACAGCATTTAGTTTTGCAATATTAATGTGTATTATTTATTCTAATTTTGGTGCAGAAAACTCTGACCTTTGTTTCTTTCCTTATTTTCTCTCACTTCCTTTGAGAAATCCTCACTGGCACACCATCCTTACATTGAAAAACGCTCACTGGTGCATCGTCTTTACATTTCTTGCATGTTCACTATGAAATTTATGGCTATGACCCAGGACAGTGACAGTTTGCACACTGTCTTCTTGGTTCATGAATTTCTGGCTGATAATTTTTCTCTTCAGCTAGCATGTTATTTAAAAGAGGGATTTTTACTTTGTAAAGTTTGGGATTTTTATTTTAGTTTTCATCTGCTACTTTAATAGTTCATTCGTTTGGATTTAAACGAGTATTTTCTGAGCTCAAGATGTGGCTCAAATGGGTTAAGAGAGCTCACTGCTCTATCAGAGAGCTGGCACCCCCCCACACACATATGAGCACACATGCATATGCACACACATATACATATGCACACACATACACTCAGATGCACACACACTTGTGCACATACACACACATGCATGTACAGCAAATCTTTTTAAAAAAGAGTATTTTCCATTGCACATGCTCAAGGAATGACATTATGTATTTTATATATAGCTAAAATTAATATTTCATACACACGCCCAGAAATAACCTGACCTACTGCTGACTGCTTTGAATGTGTATGAATTAATATGACATACAGTTTGAAATTGTATTAATTAAACTCTTAAAAGGAATTTCATTGTATTCTGAATGTGATGTTTAAAAATGTATTCAATCAGTATCAATTACATTATGCAGATTCCATGTGTCCTTGTTTATTTTTATCTCATTATTCTGTCAAAAACTCTGAGTGTGCAGACCTTACACCCCAATCTGTTTGTGTCTATTACTAGTCATTTTAGCTCAAGGTATCTAATGAGTTCAGCAAGCAAACATTTATGACTGTCTGCCCCGCGAGCTGCATATTTATTAGTACAAACATTGCTGGTGTTCTAGTTTAGAGTATTTCGTTCACATTCTGTAGCACTTGACATTCTCTGAAGCCCCCGGTTTGATTTCTGTTTGCACTGGGCTGGTCCCTGTTTGTCCATTCCTTTGCATCAGACCCAAATATGTACTTTTGCTTTAAGCTGAGCCAGGGCAGACACAGGACAAGATTGCATTTACAATTTTGATTCAAACTCAGATCCTCTGACCTTTAATTGGGGAGCTGAGCAGCTTCCCGTCTGGGTGATATACCAAGGATGAAGTTCAAAGCTAACCTCGGCCAGCCTCTAGTCCTAGTGTCTGAGGCTGCGAGCGTAACAACCAGGGGTAGATTTTGAGGCATATTGTTTACATGAAATGTTGAATGTATCCAGAGACCTGTGGCCCCAGGAAAAGCTGCAGCACAGTGCTGAAGATGAGAGCTAAGTAAATCAAGTAGATGAGGTGAAGAAGTTGAAGGGCTACTTGCCATGGGATAGAGGTAGGGGAAGGTGATGTTCGAACGACCGTGTGGGACTGCTCGATCAGAATTCTGAACAGTAATAGGCTCTGGCACTTAAACAGAAATCCAAGCCTGAGCTTTGCTCCTCCATGAACTGTGAATTTATAATCGTTAAAGATGCAAAGGAAAGAAAACAACTGAACGTCAGTTACGTTGGAGATGATTCATGTTTCGAGCCGAGGCTGTATGTAACCCATGGATATCCCCCAAGTCTTTCAAAATCAGCAGAGTGTGTGTACTTGTTTGTGAAGCAGCAGTGTAGACAAGATGTCTTTGCAGCTTTGGGGGTTAGAATGCTGACTTCAGTTCTATCAAAGAGCTATCCAAAGAAAATTCCCACCCCCAAACGTCCCATCTGGCTGTGTGGCTTGTGTGCATACATGTCCACTCACACAGGGTTCTTAACTCTAGCTGAACAGCAGGGTTGGCTGAGTGTTTGTCATAACTACTTATGTCCAGTTCCAACACTGGTACTTTTTAAAAAAATTATTGTGTCTCCCTGAGGTGAGAGCCCAGATATTCTTTTATAAAGATTCATGTATTCAATTATTCATTTATTTTGTGTTTGTGCGGGCACTTGCACATACCTATGGACATCAGGGAAGGATGTCAGATCTCCTGGAGCTGGAGGTACAGACAGTTGTGAGTCACTGAACATGTGTGGGTATGGGGGACTGAACTCTTGTCCTCTCTATGAGCAGCAAACACTCTTTACTGAACTATCTTTCCAGTCCCTCAGATATTCATTTAAAAATTAAACTCCCTAGGTGACTTTAGTTTACAGCAATGGCTAGCGATCTCTGGCAAAATACTGCTGACAATTGACTTTCTATTGCCCAAATCTGGCAAACAATTGTGCTTTTCTGTAGCCAGAGATTCTCCGGATGAATCTCTCCCACCTGCGGTCCCGCAGCTGCTTATAAAGTAAACACACAGAGGCTTATATTAATTACAAACTGTATGGCCTATGGCTCAAGCTTCTTGCTAGCTGGCTCTTACAACTTAACTCAGCCCATTCCTATTAATCTATGTTTGCCTCATGGCTTTGTGACTTGCTGGTACTTTCACATCTTCCTTCTTGGGTGGCTGGACCGCGTCTCCTCCGACCCCCACCCTTCTTCATCTCCGCCTTTAGTTTGAATGTACTGCCTAACCGTATTCTGCCTTGCCATTGGCCAAACAGCTTTATTTATCAACCAAGGAGAGCAACACATATTCACAGCGTACAGAGACATGCCACAGCACTTTTCTTTGGAGGTATCCACCTGTTCATCTGGCCATAGCCTCCTGTTTCACTTGTGGGGCTATCCCTACCACTTCCTATGGTTTGAGATGAGTGCATACCATGATTTCAAGTAAAAGGACTTGTGGGTGTCAGAGAGCCAATCAGATGTCAGGGCCTCACACTTGGACTTGTCCCTGGTAGGTCAGAGGAGCTGGGGCTAGCCAAGATCCTGACAAAGGAACATGTATCATAAGATAGGACTGAAAGACAGAGAGACTATGATCATTAATATCTCTATCTTATGGTAGACTGAGTTATTCCAAATTCCAAAGTCCATCAGCAGAAGAAAGGAGGTTTACTCAGAAAGGTCAGATGCAAAACTAGCTTGAAACAATTTTCTATACATTGCTCACCATTTTAAGTAACAAATACCTTGAAGTTTCCACCTCTCTGTTCACCTGAGTAAGTCCTAAGGTTTAATACTAGTAGAGATAGCTGGGTCTGGTAACACAGGCCAGTTACTCCAGATTGCATTCAAGGCCAACCTGGGCAATTTAGTGAGCATTCTGTCTCAAAATTAAACATGTTGGCACAAAAGGATGGAGATACAGTTCAGTGGTAGACTGCTGCTTAGCATGCACAAGCCCCTTGGCTCCCAGCACCAAGAAAATCAACAAGAAACCAACTGGTGTAACTTAGAGTCTGGTGAGGGATTGCTGGTTCTTTAGACAATGCTTATATTCCAGGCAACTAATGCCCAATCTCCATTTTCTGGGATAATTCAAGGTTTTTGTCTGGACTGTTTCTTACTTTCAACAAAAAGAATCCATACTATCATAGAAATGTTCATTCTAGGACCTCTATAATGTCATCCCCTGGAGGGTTTCTTTGGATGTTTTCTCAACGTCTTCAAACATCAATTGTATAGCAGGTAGCAAAAAAGTTCTAGAATGCTGTAGAAAGATGAGAAGAAAAAGCAAGAACTTCAAACAGTAAAACACAGACCACACTTGTGTGTGTGTATGTGTGTTTGTGTATGCATTGTTGCACACACAGGTGTGTGCATAGGGGGCAGAAGTCAATCTCCCATTGCTGTTCAGGGACAGTCCACCTTGGGTTTTCATGCAGAGTCTCTGACTGGTCTGCATCCTGCTAATTGGCCATCAAACCCCATCATTCTATCTATTTCTGCCTCCCCAAGGTTGGGATGATTACAAGCCTATGCCAAAACACATAGGTTTTTCATATGGGGTCTGGGGCCTACTTTATCAGCTGAGCCACCCTCTTCTACACATAGTCTTTTAAGCACTGGTGGCTTGGACTTTTGTAGTGCATTCCTGCTGAGCTCCTGGCCTGGTTCTGGAGAGTAGCACCTAGCTCTAATCATTCCTTTGTCTATCCACACCTTTTGTTTCTCTTACCTTTTGTTTCTCTTATTGTCCTATGTGAATCTTCTGAAAGTCAAGGATCAGAGAGTCCCCCAAGGAACAAAGACCTATGGAAAATTTGTTTCAGGAAACCCAGAAAACTGTGGTACCTGATAAATCAAGTAATTTGCACTTGGCATTTGGTCTTTGGGAGCTCCTTTTAGGTTGCTTTGAAGGTATGGAAATTAACTGGATAAATTGTAAATAGAGAGTAAATAAAAATGCCTAGGTGAAGGCAAAGTGCTTTAGTCCTTGGAGGCTGGACCCCCCTGCAGCCATGAAAGGCTATATTCATTCTTAAGATGCCTCTGAGTCTTCATTCTATGGACCCTCATGAACCCACATACCCATGTTGAGACACACAGTTACAGACTTTACTAGAGGCATTTCCCGGAGCCATCACAATAGACTTGCAAAGTAATCCTGATGGACAGATGGACATAGGATGAGTGTGAAAACAAGACATAAGGAAGGAGGCTTGTAGAAGGAGAGGGATGGAGGAAGGATATAAATAACACTAAGGATGTTTGAGAAGGCCATAGGGAATCATATTCCTTTCTGTGTACTTAAACATACATGTGTAATGTGTGTGTGTGTGTGTGTGTGTGTGTGTGTGTGTGTTTTAAATGAAGTTATGCCACTTGGGATGATAAGAGCTATAGATTATCTAAAAAATTTCTAGTGCCAGATATGGGAAACATCCCTTTAAGCTATTGGTCTGGTAGCAGAAGTGGGGGTTGGGGGAGTGGGGGTGGGGCATGGCCTAAGAGACATTCATAACAATACAGGCATTGCCCTTGATTACTTCCCAGAAACTTAGGGTTAGACCCTGTTGGTGAATACACCCCATACTTTGGACACAGGATTTGGAGAAACTGAGATGGAACTGACCTGGAAACTCCTCCCTGAGGACTAGCTCTTATAGTATCAGAGGTGCTACGAAAGCTGCCAATGGAGAAAAGCAATTACAAGTCCTGCCCAGTTGTAAAGCCTATGAACCACAACAGTGACCAGCCTGGCAAGATAGCCCCAAGGGTACAATAGCAGCACTTATATCTTAAGGTTACCACAGCTGTCTAATTAGGCTTACAATGCACTCAATAGGAGAGGATTCAAACCCAAAGAAATACCCATGGCTGCTGAGGTCATGAACCCTGGAGGAAAATCTACTATTGCCACTTTCACAAGTGCATTAACTGCATTCTCAATACTCATCCTTATACCCACAGATTAAGTGCAGAATTCATCCCTCATCAAAGAAGCTTCTTCTTGCAGCAGATCAAGAACATTACAGAGATCCACAACTCACCATGGGGTGCCCAATGCCAGCTGCCACATACATCTGTAACACCAACCTGGCACTTATGGCTCAGGGAACACCGTGGAAGAGGGGCCAAAAAAGACATGTGCTATGAGGTAGTGTCTTCTAGACATGACAGAGGCACTATACCCGTGAAATCTCAACAATATGACAACTTAAATGAGACCCATACAATGACAATACCAGTTAGCATGCCAAAATAAATGGGGAAAAAAATCTCACAAGGCCCTATTCTTAGATGAAGAGCTACAGGCAATTAATGGTCGTTGGGAGGAAAAGAATCAGTCTTCTCTAGGGATGAACCCCTTAAAAGGTTATTCAGCCCCAAGCAGTCAATACTAAACACATGAAAATACAAGAAACTCTAAATGGGCTTGGCAAGTTGTATTTTTTTTTGGTGTGTGTGTGTGTGTGTGTGTGTGTGTGTGTACAACAATAATAATTGAAGAGGTTATGAATTTGAGAGGTAGTGAGAACATTGGAAAGGTTGAAGGGAAGAGAGGGAGGCGTGGGAATGAACTAAATACAGTACTCACGTATGAAGTTCTCAAAAAAGTACCTAACATACTTTGTGGGAAGCCCTGATAAGGTGAGCAGTGACTGAGTGGCAAGTGCGGGATTTGATTGCTACCCCTGGTGCTCTCTGTGACTCTCCATGACTATGAAATGCTCCCCCCCTCCCAGTGTCCACTTCCCTGATAAGCAGAGGCATTAAGGGTTTTAAGACCACAGGTTTCCCAGAAGGTTATCACCTGGATTTTCTGTTCTTTGCGTGATGTTTATCAGCCCAACCTGGGAACCACTTGGACATGGAAACAGAGTTGTTCTCAGAGACCAAGACTAAGGCAAGCTCGAATATTTCTTTAAGCTGGGGAAAAAAAAATCCTGTTCTGAGAGTTTCCAAGCTTTTGCAGACTCATTGTGTCTAATTCCAGCACAGACTCAGATACAAAGAGAATATTTTGTATTCTGTCCCAGCAAGTCCTTTATTGGGTTCATCTGGTATTCTATAGGAATAGCCTCAACCTGGGATGATCCTAAGCCCAGCCCCCTTCAGAGAGGTTGTTATTAAAAGTCAAAGAGGCAAGTAAAAGCAATAGTATGCACTTACAAAAAGAGAAACCAATTTAATTAACATGGGTAGTCATGGGAAACTTCATACCAGTAGCTGGGCAGTAGGACAGCAGGAAGCCACGGTTAGCCAAGGATGTGGGTAACTCAGACCTGGACTCCAGGGGCCGAGTCTCAATTCCCAGCAGCGAGACTGCTTGACTCTTCAGGTCTAATTGCTGCCATCAGTTTAATCCTTAAAGAATTAAGTCCAATTGGCTTCCATCTGTCTGCATTTGTAAATGTCATTCTGCCCAGCATGTGTTATAAAGATTAGCTGTGCCCCTCCGTTTTGTTAGCATGAATCAATACTGTAGACTTCTCGGCTTGCTGGATTTTTAAGTCATGTGAATCGATGTCAGCTATTTGTGCAGCACCCCTTATAACATGCTAATTTGATATTGGATAAAATGCCTAGTTTGGGAAGACAATTATTGAAAATTTTCAGATTCACTTAAAGGTTAGCTGAAGCTGGGTAGAAAAGAGAGATTGTGCTGGTTTGTTGGTACCCGTGCATGCCTGGGTTTCATTCCTAAGGGAGAGAGGTTCTGCAAATGGAAGAATGGGTCAGGAAGATGCAGAAGAAACATCTTCTTGTGGAACCTTTGTGGTGGACCCTGGACATTCGTGATTTGAGAGTACTGGGTATGCTCTCGAAAACATGGCAATGATGCTGGGAATCACATCCTAGGTGGAAAACGGGGAGCGTAATGCATTTCCTGGAAACTGCATTGTTTCCAGGAAAATTTAATCTCCTTTTTCCTCAGAGTACAGGAAAAGTAAGCAGTACCCATGCAGCAACAAAAGTCACAGCTAGAGTATCTAAGGGCCTGTGTACCGAAACAGCCCAACTCTTCGTCCTCAGCCAGTGGAAATGGACATTGATAGAATGATGTTATTAGTCAGTCAAAGAGGACCCACAAAATCACTCCATTTCATTAGTTATGAAAAGCAGCAGTAGTTTCTGTCTCTCTGCTTTTCTGTCTCTTTGTCCCTCTGTCCCTCTGTCCCCCCCCCTCTCTCTCTCTCTCTCTCTCTCTCTCTCTCTCTCATTCTGTGTGTGTGTGTGTATGTGGTACACACATGTGTACATGTTCTTGCATGGATGAGTGTGATGATTGTGAGGTACATGGGCTCAAGTGTACATGTACAGGTGAGAGGTCAATGTCAGGTATCTTCATCAATTCCTTTCCACCTTATTTTTAAAGACAGGGCTTCTCACTTAACCTGGAGCTCCTTCATCCTCAACATCAGGCTTACAGTTGTGCACCACCAGGCTGGCTTTCTATGAGAGTTCCAGATCCTGACTCAGGTCTTTGTGCTCATGTGGCAGGCACTTTACTCACTGAGCCATATTCCCAGCCCCCTAAAGCAATGATTTTTAAATTTTACCTACTAAATTAGTAAATACTGAAAATATACCAAAGCTTACACATATTGATTGGTAGGCAGCTAGAAGGTATGAAACCACTGCGCTCTTTCTGGCAAGTTTTGATAAAATGTATCTGGTAACTTAAAGTGATCTTACCCTTTGAATTGAGTAAAATCAGTTTTAGAACATTTAAAATGAACAATGCACATGCTTCAGTATATTTATTGCTGTTTTATTCAAATAACAAAAATATGAAAAAATCCAAATAGCAAAATAGACAATCAAAATATTTGGAAGATGATTAAAATTTTTGGAATCTTTCTATGGTGAGTTCTCTTGGGTTGATAAAAAAAAAAAAAACAGATGGTTTGTAAATAATGTTTGTTTCCTGGAAAATGCTTAAATAACAATCCAAGATAACGTAACCAAGAAGCAAGGTTATGTACAGTCCTGTACTATTGACCAATGGGGAGAGCTTCTGAGAGGTGTGTGCTTAGGAGATCTGTCACTATGAGGACATTCTAGAGTATGTGACCACAGACTAAGACAGGTTGTGCGGGCAGACCTACTGTTGTTGCATTTGCACTCCATTGCTGACCAGAATGTCAGTCAATATATGACATCGACAGCCCATGACATCATCCCACCTCTGTAAAAGTACATGTGGGAAGAGCACTGGAGATAACTGTTCAAGGGTGTCTCTTCAATAGTTACTGTCACCAGGCACTGTGTCTTTTCCTGGTGACCTCGAATCTTGATGTTAGCATTGTCTTTTCCTTTTGATTAGTACACAATAACTGTATACATTTATGGAGTATGCTGTGGTTTTATGTGTCTGTATGTGGGTATATGTGTATGTGTGGGTACATGTGTGCACATGTGTGGTGACCACAGGAAGGTTCTTCAGGTTTTCTGTTCTATCATCCTCCTTCACGGTACTCCCTTGTGACAGGGTCTCTCACTGGACTTGGAGCTAGGCTGCCAGACAGCAAGTCCCAGAGATGCCCCTGTCTCTGCTCCGCTACAGCTCTCAGGTCACAGATGCCCACATCCATGCCTTGCTTTTTATGTAGGTCCTAAGGATTTGAATTTGGGTCTTTATAATGTGGTCTTACCAGTGTCTTCTGTGAGGTATTGATACATGCATACATGGGTAATAATCATATCAGAGTATTTACCATATCTTGTCACCTCAGACAATGGTTATTTTTTTGCAGTGATATCATTAAAAATATTTTCTTTGAAACATGTAATATTGCTAACTGTGGCCACTCTGCTATATTGTAGAACACCAGAACTCATTTCTCTAAGTGACTGTAGCTTTGCATTCATTAGCCCATTTTCCCTTCTATAATGTCTCTGCTACATGCCTCTAATATTCACTGTTCTATTCGATTCTGTGAAATTGGCATTTTTTAAAAATTTCATAAAAGGGAGATATCATTCTGTATTAATTACTGTATGCCTCACTTACTTTACTTGAAGTAATCTGACACATGAGTCCTTTCATGTTTCTTCAAATAACTACAGTAAATCCTTGTGTGGCTGAATGGTTTCCTACTAAATTACACATATGTAATATTTTGTCTATATATGTGGAGAGATGAATATATAGCTGTAGATACACACATATTGCATTTCTTGTATCTATTCATCAGTTAATGGGCACTTAGAGAAACTCTGTATTTTATGTATCAAAAATATTTTTGCAATAAATATAGGAGTTCAGATACCTCTTTACCAAATGGATTTCATGTCCCTTGGATACATATACAGTAGAGGGTTACTGGATTTTTGGTAATTTTATTTATAAGTTTTTGAGGAAATTCTATAGGCTAATCTAAGTTGCATTCTTAGCCGTGCACCAAATGACCACTCCTCATCTGCATTTGCCTCTTTTTTTTTTGTCTATTTGACAATACAGGAATTAGTTTCTTCAGCAGCATTCTAGAAATAGATTATAGAAAGGAATAGAATTACTGAGAAAATGAACATGATAATATACCAGGGTGATGTCAGGAGTGAGAGGGTATCGTGGAATTCTTTTAGAGGCAGTGATCTTTAAGTTAATCTAAAGAGAAGAGTTAAAAAAAATAAAGGTTGTAGCAAGATAAATCATCATAAAGGCAAAGAGAGTTGGAGTGTTCTAGAAATATGAAGATCTGAGTGGGGGCCAACTGGACACAGTCTAAGCAAGCAGGCTCTGAGGGCTAGAAGGAGCCCTTGAAATTCCATGAATCTGCAATTGAAGTCACTGGAGAGCTTTGAACTGGGCAGCAACTAACTTTACATTAAAAGTCACCGCCCCACTCCCACAGTGGTGCCTTTTACATGATCCCTTTGACTCAGAATCCTACTGTGGGTATCTTTTCATCTGCAGATAATGGCATACATGAGACAACTACAGAGACAAGGGAATCATGGGATTATGTGAGGCATATGACTAGAAACAACCCAAGTGTCATAGAACAGATTATTGTGTGAATACAATTTTTTATATCTGTTATAACAGAATACTAAACACTGAGATGAGATAGAAGTTCTCATCTCATATCCTACGGGAAGAGATGCCTCTTCAGATGAGAGGTACAGAGAACAGAACAAAATGGAACACATGGTGATACTTGTACAAAGACTAAGAAGGTGCCATATTGTTTGATTGAATAAAGGACACCCCACAAATCCTAAAACTTAGTGACCCTGAAATGTGAGGGTGGGGCTTATTGTATGGGATAGGAATGTACATATTTCAACATGGGTTGACTTTTATTTTAAAAACTTTTATTGATTCTTTGTGGATTTTACATCATGCATTCGGATCCCACTTCTCATCCCCTTGCATCTGCCCTCTGACCTTGCCAACCTTCCCCAAGACAAAACCAACTTTAAAAACAAACAAACAAACAAACAAACAAACAAACAAAATAAAGAGAGAGAGAGAGAGAGAGAGAGAGAGAGAGAGAGAGAGAGAGAGAAGAATATTGTCAAGGAAGCTGTAGTGTGGTCCATTGATTCACACACAGTTTATCTTAGTCCATCTTTACATATGAGTGTTCATTGCCAGGAATCATTGAGGAGTCATTGATCTGTCTGGAGGCCTCTGGCTTCTGCTACACCACTGATAATAGGCTCTCACTGGGGCTCCTCTTCGATATCCTGTTATTGTCCTGGGTCATGGAGATACTGCTGTTTTGGATCTGTAGGTTCGTCCCCTTCAACAGTTTTTAGATGGATTGGACATGTTGAGTTGATTTTTGAACAAACATAGCCTAGCCACATGTGACTGAAATAGAAACTAGGGATTGACAGAGGTCTGTGGGAGAGATGGAGATTCCAGGGTATTGGCCTTGAATGTGGCAGGGCATGGATAGAAGCAGGCATGCTTTGTATGTTAATCTGTGAGAGCTGATGGGGGGGGCATGATGCATGGTGGCTAGGATTCTGGCTTGAGAAACAAGCTGGTTGTGTTCTCTTCTGTTTGCAGGAAGAACCCCAAGTAGGAGAAAGCCCTGACCGGAAGCTAAGAACCCCTTCTTAAATCTGTCCAGTTTAACACAGCAGACTTCAGAGAGGAGACAGGGATGTGAGCAGAGCAGTCTGGAGATCAAGGTGAATGTGAGACCTGAGATCTGAGCTGCAGTGGCTGCATCAGCACGTGGATGGATATGGAACCCTGAGCTTGGGTAAGATCATCCAACAGGTGAAAATGAAGTTAGGATTTTGATAGAACTGAGCCCGAGACACTAAATAAATGTCTTAGGTGGAGCAGAAGCAGAGCATCAGAAGATGGGGAATGGCAGCCAAGGTTGCCGAGTGAGGAGGAAATAAGAGCGCTGTAGTTTCCCCCTCACTGTACAATCACTGTGAACTAGCTGCCCGACACAGGCAGTTCAAGCAGGGCAGGGCTTGTTTTGGCTTGCACTTTCAGATGGGGCCTGTCCATCATGGCAGGGAGGGTATGGTGGAGCACAGCAGCTCACATCATGACAGACAAGAAACAGAGAAAGCAGCACACAGCAGGATACGGTCCTAGCAGCATGCTGCCTCCCCAGTGACCTGCTTCCTCCAAGGCCGCACCTGTTTTTCAGCACTTCCTGACATTGTCAAAGACTTCAGGGTCTGCGCTTTTCCAGAAATACCCTCATAGACATACTCAGAAACATTCCTCTGTGACCTCCTAGGTATCCTTCAGTCCAGTCCAGTGGACAACGGAGGTTAACTGTTAATATCATGACAACATAGCCAAGAAGAGAAGAAATGCGTCTGAGGATGAGGGGGCGGTTATTGATGGCACACTCTCCTGGAAACCAAAGCTGGGGCTCAGAGGTGCACATGCAGGATTTAATGCTAGGATGGCCACAGGGGCTCAGATAGGGCCACTTGGTGGTGATTAGGTGAAAGAATTCAGACATCCAGATTAAAATGGAGAACTCTCACACACCGCTTTGAAAACAGAATGGATGAAGCCGTGGTTAGAGGACGCTGAAGGCTGAGGGCTCTGGTTTCTTTGCTGTCAGATGAGAAACATTGGACCATACTTGCCCCAGTGGGTTGTGCAATAGAACAAAGGTATCACAGTTAGGAAGCAGGAGGAGAGTTGTAGGATTTGACCCATCAAGTTTCCAAGGCTGCGATGGAGCTTTGGTAGGTGTCCTTCTTCCGGGTGGTCATCATCAGAAGCCAGGCTGCTGGTGTTGCCATCACCTCGGTTTATCAGTGACCTCATCTGACAAATGAAGAGAGATGATACATGCCTCAGAAGATGAAGGCAGGAATAGCGCCAGGAAATAGCGCTCAGGAAACAGTAGTCTTGTTTGTCTTTATGTCCACCATGTGCCCCTGACCAGATACTCTATAATAAGCATTTGCTCCAACATCTGAAAGGTAGGAGTGCCCTGCCTCTGTTCTCTGTTCAGTGTGAATCATGGAAATGCGGAAGTCACGTGGAGGCTCTGCAGTCTGAGATCTCAGGACTGAAAACAGCAAAACTTAGCAGAGAACACACACACACACACACACACACACACACACTATTCCAAGCTCCTCTGGGCCTGTCATTCTCATGAATGCATAAGGGAGAAGCTAGCAGATTGAGCAGGTTTGGACAGACGCTATGGGAAAGACCCCTTCTTGTTTGTGAAGTGCAAGGCTCATCCTCTTTACAGTGTCTCTACCACCTGCACACAGGTTAGAACTGTGAGTGAGTGTTGCCCTGCCCATTCCTGGTACCCAGTGTGCTTGTGTGGGATTAGAGACAAGGGGATAAAGCCCTGGGAAGCAGAATCTGCATTTCTGAGCCAGGTTTATGGGACATCTGTGGTGGGGAGAGAAGGAGGATTATATGGGGATGAGGTGTGGGCCTGAGACCTATCTTTTAATAATGTGTTCCATTAGGAGTCAGGTCTACCCACGTACCTGGCAAACACAATGCCTTCTCCCAGGCCTCCTTGCTCTTTAGTAGCCCCATCAGCAGAGGCAGCTTCACAGCTGTTTCTCTTATTAAAAATTACCCATCTGTGACTCTGGGGAAGGGATTAGAAATGCGAAGGTGGAGGCAGAACAGAACCGAGTGTCACTGTGCTCTTGTTTGATGTCAGGCCATTCCCACGGCTCAGCTTGTTTAGTCCTTTTAGTTACTTGTAAGGTAGGCATCAGTCTTACCCAGACCCCCAAGAAAGCTCAAAGAGGCTCTGAAATTTACCCAAAGCCACACAGCTACTAAATAACCTGCTAACGTGGGAACTCCTGGCTTTCTTCTCGTGTTTAGCTTGTGTTCCTTCCTACGGACCAGGACTTTCCATCTTGGGTACCATCAATATTGCTAGTTAGATAATTATTGTGTTGCAATTGCACAAAGGAGTGCAGCCCTGTGAGTTATAGGGTATTTAACACACCATCCCATGGGCATGGTCACCTCCCTGGCTAAGATAACCTCAGATATCTCTGGCTATTGCTGGTTGATCTCAGGGGGCCAAATCTCCCAGGGTAGAGAACTACTGGCCCTCATCACGTCTTTATACCCACAGACCAGCAGCTCTTCTAGAACGTCAGATTTGCAGTTGCCTTGTTTATTCATTCTCCCTTACATCCCTTCATTCGTCTTGCTGATGGTGTGTCTGTTCTAAGCCGGGCCCTCTGCGGGCATCTGGAGAAAGGAGATGCATGACGCACAGTCTCTGAACCTGAAATATACAGTCCAGAGATACAGGCAGACACAGAAGGATGCAGCTTGGCGTTTCAACGCCAGCAGCACCTTAGGGCAGGTATTAATGCCAGTCTTGAGATGGAGATTTGGAGAAGGAAGAATTCACTTGGTTCCCAGGCTTCAGAACTGATTGAGAAGACAGTCTTGCCCGTGGACTTACACAGAGGGATTGGTTGTGCTCAGTTCTTAGCAAGTGCATCCTTAGCGACCCAGCTGGCAGGATTAGTTCTACATTTCTTATCGTATGTATCTAGAGAACAATATGCACGTTTACTTCTTATTGTGTGTATACACGTTTGTGTGTGTGTGGATATGGGCACATGCACAGCAAGTGTAGGGAGGTCGGAGAACCTTCCAACTCATTTGAAATAGCTTTTTTTGCTTTATGATGCCCATGCCAGACTACCTGGCTCCTGAGCTTCTGGAGATTGTCCTGGCTCTGCCTCCCATCTTGCTGTAGGTGTCCTGAGGTTACAAATGTGTTTTAGGGATCTGAATTCAGGTCCTCAGGCTTGCACAGCGTGTGCTTCCTCTACTGAACCGTGATGTCCCAGCCCCTGTGCGTAATTTTTTAAGTGTAAAACCTAATGAAGTTTTACATATCAGGCCTCTAGAGATGCCATTCAGTGTGGTGGTATTGTGTTCCCCAAAATATTGTGTATGCTAATAAACTTATCTGGGGTCAGAGAACAGGACAGCCACAATATTAAACATGAGGATAGGCAGTGGTAGCATACGCCTTTAATCCTAGCATTCCAGAGGCAGAAATTCATGTGTTCAAGGATACACCCAAGCATGGTGACCCACGCCTTTAATCCCAGAAAGTCAGACTTTAATCCCAGGGAGTGGTGGTAGAAAGCAGAAAGATATATAAGGCGTGAGGACCAGAAACTAGAGACTTTTGCCCTGGAGAGGCCTTTGCCCTGGAGAAGCCTTTGGCCTGGAGAAGCATGTGGCTGGTTAAGCTTTCAGGCTTCTAGCAGCAGTTCAGCTGAGACCCATTCTGGATGAGGGCTCGGGGCATCCAGTCTGAGGAAACAAGACCAGCTGAGGATTCAGCGAGGTGAGATAGCTGTGGCTTGTTCTGTTTCTCTGACCATCCAGCATTTTACCCCAATACCTGGCTCAGGTTTGATTTTATTAATAAGAACTTTTAAGACTCATGCTACAATTCAGTGTCATGCTGTAGAGTTTCTTCCCCGCCTCTTGGTAGTTAGCATACAACCCTCCACAACAAAATACACAATGCAACTTCTGGCCTTCTAGAGTTTTTCAGCATGACCAGATGCTCCTCAGCTTACTGCAGGGTTATGTCTCAGTCAATCCATTCTGCCAGTGAGGTTTTTGTCAGAGGACAAAAACTTGTCACCAATGCTGACAAGATAACCTGTGTCCAGTCCTTGGAACCCATGCGGTGAAAGGAGAGAACCAATTCCCACAAGTTGTCTTCTGATATCCACATGCACGCAGTGGTACATGCATACACCCTTAGCATGCCTGTGCATACACACACACACACACACACACACACACACACACACAGAGAGAGAGAAAGAGAGAGAGAGAGAGAGAGAGAGAGAGAGAGAGAGACTATTTTTAAAAACCTTAATTTAAAAATTCAAATCGAATCTTATGTCTTTTGCACCATCATGAAGTCAAAAAGTCAGCCAGGCATGGTGATGCACACCTATTATGCCAGCCCTTTGGAAAGCTGAGTCAGGATGATTGTCAGCTCCAGATCAGCTGGGCCACATAGGGATACTCAGTCTCAGTCAATGAATGAATGAATGAATCAATCAATCAAGTAAGCAAGCAATCGATTGATTAATCTATTATTCAATCAATTCAGCATAATCTGGGAAACATTTTCAAACAGAACACACACTGTTGTGTTTTCTGTCTGCTTTGATTTCCTTACCGTTACTATACGGGACAGATCTGTACTATTGACTGAAGCCGCATTTTATTCCTTTTTTGTTTTACTGCTGTATAAAATTCCATAGAGTGAATATTGCTGTAATAGATTTATCCATTTCCCAGCTGATGAGCATAAAGGTTACACTTTCTGCCTGTTATTAATAAAGCCATCATAAACCTTTTAAGTTCTGCATTTGGATGAACATAAACACTCCTTTCTCCAGAACATGTACCCAAGAGTGGAAATGCTGGGTCACGGGCCCAGTATATATTTGGTTTTAGAAAATACTGTCAGGTGTCTTCCCCATAGGTTATTTGTAGACACAGCGGTGGAGTCCCAACTGATGTCCAGTTTCTTAAGACAGCATAGGGTGGTCACCGTCCAAAGGCAAGGCACCCAGCAGGGCTGCACTTGGAAGAAAGGCTGTATTACTTTTGTCTTTCTGTTGTGATCTCTGTCACAGCACCTACATCTGGCCACCCAGATGCCAGGGGGAAAAAAAAGACAATTAGCAGACAAACCCCACTGAGGAAGCACTGGACAGCACCACTACCCTGATCAGGGAGTGCTGGTAAGTAACAGCTGGAATAGGGGTTGAAGAAGAAACCACAGAGACCACACCCACCAGCCCAACCCCCTCTGGTCTGAAAGAGACATTTACAGTTGCATGTTCACCTTGACTAAGACACAAAGCTCTTAGGGATACAATGGGGCACGACAAACTCCATGGTCATTTCTCATCCAAAGCAAGGATGCCTCTCTCAAGTTCTTTCTTTATTCAGGGTGTCTGCTTGCCTCCCTCCCATGGTGCAAAGTGACCCTAGGATAATATGACCATAAGGAATAAAGTTCCTGGAGAACTTTTCATGGTTCATGGTTGTAGCCTAGTCTTCCTCTTGTTGGCCAAAGACAATGGGCTGTGACATCCCACATAGTGATGGACAGAACAGGTTAGGAACCAGGACCGCCTCAGCTGCTCACATAGTGGGGTTCTGCTTACTTGATCCCTTTTTCTGATGTTTATAACCTCCATCCATGCAATTACATTTTGGACCAGATCATCTCAGATGCTATTCCAGAGGGTAAGCCAGAGTACAGATGACTTTAGTCGATCCCATCCTTTTCTCAGCCAAAAATGTGGCTGTGCGTCCTGAGTGCCAGGAGCCATCTAATAGCTTGGGTGGTATTGCACCTTATGAGAAAGATGCTACTCCCATCTATCTGTGGTAAAACTGAGGCACAAGGAAGCTAAATAAAATCCATCCGAAGTCTCAGAGGTTGTGAGTTGAGTAGAACGCTCGATCCAGAGTGCTTTCCAAGCTACGTTTCTGTGACTATGTACTCTGGCACTTCATCTTACCAGAAGAGGGACAAACTGCTTTGTCATGTAGTGGCCATGTTAGTGTCATAACCCAGCATGGTTTCAGTTTCTCCAACACTAAAATGAGGATAGAATTTCCATCTCACAGGAATAACGCACAGAGCTAACAGACTGGCTAGCACCACACCCAGTAGCTACTGACTACACTTCTATCGCTGTGTAAGCCCAGGTAGAAATAAAGGATGATGTGGGAATGACCTTGCCTTTCATATCTTTCCCACAAGACAATGTTCTCGGAGTTGTGCCAGGCTAAAGGCTGAAACCCTGTGTAATACAACCGTTTGGAAAGAAAACATGCGTCAAACTAGACTTTTATTCTTTATTAAATCCCCACACTGTTCCCTCCCCACCATAAAAATAATAACTGCTCATTTTAGGAAATTGGAAAATACAGAAAAAAAGGAAAGTAAAAAAAGTATTGGTGATCTTGGCATCCAAAGCAGTGGCTATTGATATTGCTGCATTTCTTTCCAGTGTGAGTGGATGGGGTCATTTTGGGTATGAAGTTTGTGGTTTGCCTTTTCTCACTAAATAATCCTACATAAGCATTTCCCCAGGATAATGACAATCTCTGCAATCATCATTAAGTGCTGTATAATGCTTCATTGTATCCATCATGATTTAGTTGCTCCCATAATCTTCCTAAATTTCTCAGTATTATGACAACAGTAAAATGACCGCCATTGTGAGCATAAAACTTTTTATTGGAGTTTTGAGCCATTTTCCCTAGATTCGGGCATTTTTCAAAGTTCCTGGTGTAAACTGCCAAATCGCTTTCTAGAACTGTGCAACCACGTGATGCTTTTGCCTAGAGAACAGGATTTCTCACTGCTCTGTGCAACCAGAGCCATAGGGTTTAACATCTACGTTAAACCACTGTTAAATAAATGCTACCAGGTTATTTAAATTTACAGTCCTTGGATCCAAAACATTATTGAATGTTCATATCATTACACAGTTTGGATTTTTCTTTTTATCTGTTTCTTTTTTTTTCTGTTTTTCAATTTTATTGTGATATGTGCCAAGAAGACACACACACACACACACAGAGTAAACTTGGGCTGGGAAGATGGCTCAGCTGATCAAGGGACAAGCATGAGGACCTGAGTTTGATCCACAGCCGACAAAACAAAGGCGGGCGTATAATGCCTGGCATTGGAGAGGAAGAGAGAGGCAGAGTCTGCTAGCCAGTCATCCGAGCAGCACCAGTCAGCTCCAGGCAACAGAGAGACCCTGTGTCAAAAATAAAGTAGACTGAGACGATGGCTCAGTGGGTAAAGTGCTTGCCGCACAAACAGGAAGACTAGTGTTCCATCCTCCAGAACCCAAGTAAAAACTGGGCATGGTGGTGCATGCTGTAACTCCAGTGTTAGAGGGGCAGAGACAGGTAGACTCTGAAGACTCACTAATCAGCGAGATTAGCAGAAAAGGTGAGCCCCAGGCTCAATGAGGGACCCTATCTCAAAGCACACTGCGGAGAATGGTGGAGGAAGGCATTTAACATTGACCTCTGGTTTCTCCACACACATGCAGAGGTGAGTACACTTGCATACACATGTGCACACATATGGGATGACACACAATGATAATTTTAAGAATAAGGTATATGGCTTTTTTGAGGAATGATACCTGAGGTTGTCTGGCTTATACCCCCCACACCACACCACACCATCATCTGGATATGCCTCCTGTCTTCTCCCTTCTGCTGTATCCACAATTCTGGCATTATTTAATCAATTATCTCCATGGCTTTACTACCCAGTCATGTTTGCCTGAGTAGTTGTGGGTTTTTTTTTCAGTTTTACAACTTAAAATAGATGGAATATCATTATAAATTTCTTCTGTGACTCACTTCACTCAACCATTGTTACTAAGATCAATCTCATGTTGTGGTTTGATCTGGAATGTTCCCCCTAAAGTATTATATGTTGAGGACTTGGGTTCCAGCTGATGGTGGTGATGTTGGAAGGTGCTGGAACTTTTAGGAGATTGTGTCTACGTGGCAGAAATAGGTTATTAGCAACATGCCCTTGAAGAAAGAATACTGTGACCCTAGTACCTCTCTCTCTCCCTTCCTCTATCCTTCCCTTCCTTCTTTTTTCTCTCTTCCTCCTTGGCCATCAGGAGGTAACATTTCCCATGCCATGTGGTCTCACTATAAATTTAAAGGCATCAAAGGCAAACGGCTGTGGACAAAGAACTCTGAAACCATGAGCCAAAATGAATCTTTCCACTTGTTAAATTGTTGATCCAGATATTTTTCTGTCATAGCAACACAAAGCTGATGATCAGATCCATGTTGATGTGTGCATTAAAGTTCTTGTGATTTCCCTCCTGAGTAGCATCCCATTGGGCAGACATGCTAAGCCATTTGTGTGTGTCCAACCCCACCTTTACTTGATAGTCTGTTGAGTTTTAAGCTTATTTATATTAATATATTTATTCATTTATATTAATATATTATTTTGGTTCTTAATCATGTTTCTGACCCTTGTGGTGGTTTGAATGAGAATGGCCCCCATAGGCTCATATATTTGAGTATTTGGTTCCCAGTTAGTGGAACCTTTGGGGAAGGATTAGAAGGTGTGGTTATATTGGAGTAGGTGTAGTCTTGTTGGAAGAGGCATGTCACTGGGGGGTGGGTTTGAGGTTTTAAGAGTCCATGACAAGCCCAGTGTCACATAGAACCCCTGACTGTCACAACTTGCAACTTGCAGATCAGGTGTGAGCTCTCAGCTATTTCTCCAGCACCATGCCTGCCTGCCTGCTGCCATGCTCCCTGCCATGATGGTCATGGACTCATTCTCTGGAACTGAAAGCAAACCCCCAATTAAATTCTTCTTCATTCTATAAATTGTTTTGGTTATGTAGTCTCTTCACAACAATAGAGCAGAAACTAATACAACCCTCTTCACCAGATTCTGTCTATTGGATCTCAGTTCTGTGCCTTTCCTGGCATATGACCCACTTCAATAACACAGTGAGATGCCTGAAAACTACATTTCCCAGAATCCTTAGCAATGGGTTGTTAGCTTTTGGCAGTGGAACTGTCACATGAGATTAATAGGTGGGAAAATATAGAAGCTGCTTTTCTGCTCCTGGCAACATCAAAGGGAATTCAGATTCTCAGTCTCTGGATAATATCACCTTCTGCATTTTAATTCTCTGGGGTTGAAGGCAGGTGTTAACTCTGGGAAGTACAATCCTGCCTCTTTGTTCCTCTTGTTTACCAGTGTGTTTATAAACAATTGCCTGAGTTAAGTTCCCTGTGCTGAAACATCTAAGGTGGTTTCTGTTTTTCCAAGTCTATTCTGCTTAATAAGCATTGTTTTCTTAGTTGATTTACAACAATATATTTCCTATGTACACGTGTGTTCATGAAAGTGTGTATGTATGAGTGCAAAAGGAGGAAAGGGGAGAGCTCGAATGAGAGAATGATACCGTTTTCTTTAAAGTCATATGCTTTGATTCATTGGCCTTTCTATGCGTCTTATACACATATTTCTCTTTGTAACTGCTGCAGCTTGAGCATGCCTTTTCAGGACCTGGCACGGCCACCATTTCCTCACTCCTTTCCCCATGATGCTCACTGCTCTCACCTGGTCACCATTTTGAGATTTTTATGAAAATAGTTTTTACAAGGAGAATAGCTTGTGTCTTTTCTGTCTTTTCCTCTGCATCTTGGTGAAGCTGAGAGTATGTAAGAGGAGCTGACCTTGCTTCATTGAGGAGTCATGGAACCTCCCCCCACCCCAGCACCTCTTCCCCTGTGGGCACAGTGGTCAGTCATGTCTCAACGCACAGGTGATAAACTGCTGTCCCTTCATACTGGTCCTTCCTGCCACTTTAGGGTCATTCTGTTTGGAGAAGGCAGTGCAAACTGTCATCCCGGGATGAATGGGGACCTTCCTTCCTTCCTTCGAGTCACTCCAACTAACCACAGCCAAGGTCAGAAGAAACATTTTGCCCATTATGTTACAATTTCCCAATAATTCTACTTGGGCTAGTTGGCTGAACAGGCTGTAAGAAAATGACCACCAGGCCATTATTTTAAACACTCAGGCAATCATGTCAGGGGCCACCCCTGGAACGCACAACCACCTCTTCCTCGGTAACAACTGCAAGAGGGAGAATTGAGGACAGTGCCTTGTGGCTCCTCTTTTTTTAACCTTTGAGAAGAGACTCTTACAGTCTGAAAATGCCCTCAGGATCGCCCCACTTGCCTTCTCTTAAGCCCTCTTAGTTTGAAGACAAAGGCTGACCCCATTTTGGAAGTTCAGTCCCGGAGGGAGCCTCTGGCACTTGCCCCCACGTGTTTGGCTTTAAGTGTGAAACTGCTTTGGAACATGAAAGCTGCTCTTTGTGACCCTCAGGGCTAGGTGCCCTGGGGAGTCAGGCAGGTTGAATGTGAGGAGTACAGAAGCTATTTCAGAAGAGCATGAGCATAGGACCAGGCTCACCTGGCAGAGAAAGCAGAGCAGGGGGGCAGGGTGACTTTGCAAGGCTCAGAGCAGAGGGGACTTCGTCCCTCACTTCCCAAACATGAGTCTGAGAGAGTCAGTCATGAGTCTGAGAGTCAGTGTGCCCAGCTTTGAATTTTGCCTGATTCATCTTCAGTTACGTGGGCACTTTTTGTGCCTCAGTTTCCTACCCTGAAAATGCTAGAGATAAAAGTCACTGCCTAAAAGGCTAGATTAAACCAAGTAATCCATAAAAGGGCTGTAGAATAGCATTTGGATACCACAAACACCTAATACCACGTAATACCTGCCCATCCTTATCCTCTACTCTACTTCTGGCCTTAATTGATTGGTAGTTCCTTATGTCAATACAAAAGCCAGATGACCTAGTTCACATCTTCATTCTGCTGAATCCTAGTTGTGTGGCTTTCAGGGGGGTGCCTAATCTCTTGGAGTGTCACCGGGCTTATCTATACATCATACAGATTGAACAATAGTACATTCTTCTAACACTGTTGTGAGAATTGAATTGACTAATTCATAGCAAAGGATTGGGCTAATGTTTCTCAGTGGGAGGACACACAAGTTGTTTCAAAGGGACCCTTTAGTCACATCTACAGGCATTTTATTTGTCACACTAGTGTGTGTGAGTAGTGTGTGGGTGGAGGACAGGAAGGTTGCTAAAAATTCTGAAATGATAGGACAGGCTCACAGCAAAGAATCACCATTCCCAAAGTCACACCTGCCAAGATGTAAATGTTGACTGTTGTCACCTGGGCAAGTTTTACATTCTTGTGCTGTCCCAGGGTCAATTCCCTGAGCTGGGACTGTGAGGATGAATCTCATGTGGATTCCAAGTGCCTCTTCAGGCTTGGTCTGGAGGGAGGGGGTGGGGTGAGGATAAGGCTTAGGGATCAGATTCGGATCAGAGAGAGCATCCAAGCTACACATCAAAGATACCTACTTCTTATTTAATTATTCTTCTCATTATTGATGAGCCAAACCCCTGATGAGATATGAGGGAAACAGATGATTGGATGGTTGATATTAAAGTGATTTTGATAGTGAAGTCAGCAGAAGCTAGAATTGCCTAGAAGATAACCCTCAGAGCATGTCTGTGATGGGACTGAGTTATCTGAGGTGGGGATAGCTACCTTAAATATGGGCGGCAGCATCTTGCGGGCTGGGGTCCCAGACAGAGTAAGAAGGAGGAGAGTTGAGCATCAGCATCAGCTCTCTCTGCTTCCTGACTGTGGGTTCCATGGGAGTGGCTGCCTTGCTCTCTCGCTGCCAC
>CABHPH010151120.1:0-69697 GCA_902168325.1 Peromyscus nudipes | reverse complement strand
GTGTGTGTGTGTGTGTGTGTGTGTGTGTGTGTGTGTGTGTGTATTTGTGCATATGAATGCAGTGCCCTGGGAGACCAGAAGAGGGCAGCAGCTCCCCTGGAACTGTGAACTGCCCAGTGTGGGTGCTGAGAACCAGACTTGGGTCCTCTGGAAGCACAGTACACACTAGCTGTTGAGCCATCTCTCTGGCTTCATGTACACTTACTTTTTAAAAGACAATATGGCTGAACATGGGAGTAAATGCCTATAATCTTTGCATTCAGGAGGTTGAAGCAATGTACTACCATGTCCAGCCATATTATATATAATATATAATATCACTTAAGAAATAAATCTAAAAACATTAACTATAAATCCAGAATTCTTGCAAGGAATTTTCTCACTGGGTTGATT
Organism: Peromyscus nudipes; assembly: GCA_902168325.1. Classification (NCBI taxonomy): domain Eukaryota; kingdom Metazoa; phylum Chordata; class Mammalia; order Rodentia; family Cricetidae; genus Peromyscus; species Peromyscus nudipes. Next base: position 69,304 of record CABHPH010151120.1, on the reverse strand, counting down.
ATGAATCTTTAATAGTCACGCTGGCTTAGCTTTACCAAATAGGATTCTAGTAGATATGAAAATGAATTTTCATGTTACTTTGAAAAATACTATACTAGAAGCACACTAAACACTACCTCAATATATTAAAAACTTAGGGGCCAACTCAAAGATTTAGCAGGTAAGGGCACTTGCCACCAAGCCAATGACTAAAGTTTGATCCCTAGGGCTCACATGGTGGAAAGAAAGAATTGATTCCTGCAAATTCTCCTCTGACCTCTTCACACACACACACACACACACACACACACACACACACACACACACTGTGATATGCACACACCCACACATAATAAATACATGTAATAAAGATTTTTAAAAATTTAGAAAAATGAATTATCTAAGCAAAATAGGATAAATGCTCAAACCCAATATTAACTAAGGATGTTATAAATAGAAGTAAACTAGTAAGCATGCAGCTTTCATGTAGGATTAGAAAGTCAAATCAGGAAATACAATATAACTAGCCAAAGAGAATAAATAATATGATAGTTTCTCATTACTTTCAATTTTTTTTCTCCTTTATCATATCGTAGGTGTTTCAATTTGCTCAGGCTGTTACAACAAAATATCATAGATTGGATGGTTTAAGCAGTGGGAATTGATTTCTTACAGTTCTGCAAAAGATCAAACAAAATCAGTGTGCCAGCAAAGTCCGTTTGTGAAGGACCCAGTTCAAGTCTATTTCCCAGTGTTCTGATAGTTGCTGATATCCAGCATCCTCAAATGGAAGAGAGGAAGCATTGGTGTTTCTTCCTCTTCTTACGAGAACATTAATCTTAGTTTATCTAAATCACCCCCACACATCATCACACTGGAGGTTAGAACTTTAGACACATGGGGCTGGCAAGATGGCTTTACTCAAGTAAAGGTGAATGGAGAGAACCAACTCCTACAACTTCCTCCATGAGGGTCCTGACAACTGAATTCAAGTCAGCAAGCTCAGCAGCAAGTGACCTAACCTGCTAAGCCATTGTGCAGGTCCCCAAAAACAACAAAAAAGTGTAGTGAATCACACCTGTAATCTCAGCACTTGGGATGCTAAATGCAGTAGTTTGAATATGAATGGCCCCCATAGGTTCATATATTTAAATGCTTAGTCATTAGGGAGTGGCACTATTAGAAAAGGACTAGAAGGTGTGGCCTTGTTAGAGGAAGTGTGTCACTAGGGGGTGGGCTTTGAGATTTCAAAAGCCCATCCAAGCCCACAGCCTGTCTCTCTCTGTCTCTGTCTCTGTCTTTCTCTGTCTCTCTCTCTCTTTAGTGAAATACACTAAGCAAAACTAGTCTTTACTTGTAGATAAATGATCATCTAAGAAAATCCTGTGGAATTAATTTTTTTTAAATACTACTAAAGGGTCAATGGTTAAGAGTACTGGCTGCTCTCCCAGAAGACCTGATTAAATTCCCAGTATCCAGATGGCAGGCTAACAGCCATCTATAACTCTAGTGTCAGGGGGCATCTGACTGGCATCTTTGGGCACAAGGCATCCACATGGTGCACAGACATGTAGACAAAATACCCATACACATACCAAAAACAAAACAAAACAAAAACCCACTTATATATGACTTTAGCATGGTTGTAAGGATTCAAGGTTAACATATAGAAATTTTCTGAATTTTTACAAAGATCCACCAGATGATGACTACAAACAAAACAGGGAATACCTCCACAATACAGCACTGTTCAGCAATAAGGAATAAACTTATACATGCTAAGACATTTCTAAACCTTGGAAACAGTGTGCTAAGAGAAAGAAGCCAGATTTGTAAAAGACCATACACTGTGTAATTCCACTTATATTAGTGTCCAGATAAGCAAGCCCAGAGGCAGACAGCAGATCAGTAGGAGGCAGGGGCTGGAAGGAGGACGGTAGAAAGTAACTGCCAATAGTTAGATGAAGCCCAGGAGCTTAGGGCCACCCTAGACAACACAGTGTGACATGCTATGGCTTGAATGTCAAATATCCCCATCACCTCACATGCTTGAATACTTGCTACATGGCTGGTGGTGATGTTTAAAAGCAGTGGTTCTCAACCTTCTTAGTGCTGCGACCCTTTACATACACTTCCTCATGCTGTGGTGACCCCAACTATAAAATTATTTCATTGTTCCTTCATAACTGTAATTTTGCTACAGTTATGAATCGTACTGTAAATACCTGATATGCCACCCTTAAGGGGAACCACTGTTTTAAGTGATTATGGTGATGTCAGGAGGTAAGACCTAGCTGGACGACATGAGTAGATAGCAAATGAGACTTGAAGGTTATAGTATGCCTACTTTTAGTCTCAATTTGTTTTGTGGGGGGGGGGTGGTGAGACAGAGTTTCTCTGTGTAGCTCTGGCTGTCCTAGAACTCACTCTGTAGACTAGGCTGGCTTTGAACTCTCAGAGATCCACCTGCTTCTTGCTACCCAATTGCTGGGATTAAAAGGCATGTGCTACCACACCCGGCCCCACCTTGCTTTTTTTTTTTTTTTTGCAATTTTTAGGATTTCATACATGTATATAATGTAGTTGGGTCATTTCCACCCCGTTATCCTCTATTGTTCCCAATGAAAGCTAAATAACAATAAAAATAAACAGTACCTTTCAGTAATTTTTGTTGAGACTGTGCATCTTTTCATAACTTTAAAAAATGCATCAACTTATTATTGCTTGTATGTGTTTGTGTGTGCATGCATGCACATGAATGCCACCGTGGATATGTGGAGGTGGGAGGACAACTCTAAGGAGTCAGTTCTCTCCTACCTTTATATAGGTTCTGGGGATTAAACTCAGGTCATCTTGCTGTGGCAAACACCTTTACCTGCTGAATCATCCGGCCCCATCTTTCCATACTTTGAGACGTTTGTAAGCCAGGTGGAGTGGTACAGGCCTTTAATCTCAGCAATCAGGAAGCAGAGGCAGGCATATCTCTGTAAGTTCAAGATCAACCTAGTCTAAATAAGGAGTTCCAGCACATCCAGGACTATGAACAGAGACCCTGTCTCATAAAAACAAAACAAAACAAAACAAAAAGGACATTTGTAGTTCATGTTTTCTAAACCATCCGACCATACCTTTTTTTTTGTTTGTTTGTTTTGTTTTGTTTTGTTTTTCCGAGACAGGGTTTCTCTGTGTAGCTTTGGAGCCTGTCCTGGATCTCGCTCTCTAGACCAGGCTGGCCTCGAACTCACAGAGATCCGCCTGCCTCTGCCTCTCGAGTGCTGGAATTAAAGGTGTGCGCCACCATTGCCCGGCTCTATCTGATCATATCTTTTGCCAATAACTTCTCTACATATTAGGGAAAGCCAGCCATCTGGGCCATGAGTTGCAAATATTCTCCCCAGCTTTCCTTTTTTTTGAAGGTAAGGGTGGAATGAGACAGTTACTATGTAGCCAAGCTTCCTGATTCACTATCAAGTTCTGTTTTGTTTTCTTGCAGTGGGAAGGTGCAGAACCCAGGGCCTCATGCAAGCCAGGCAAGTTCTCTACCACTGAACTGCATATGACACTAGTCCCTAAGCTTTCTCAATTTGAATGTTTGCATAGCAAACCCAGGTCCTCACATATACTAGTGAACCACTGAACCATACCCCAGTCTTAAATTTTTTATGAAGCTAAATTATAGTCTATTTTTGTGGTTTCTGGAATGTTTGCTCATGCTATACAAAGTTTTCAAGTTAGCTCTTGATGTCCTTTAGTGGTATGCCATACTAATACCAGAGTTCCACTCACTAGTGGTACAGTTCATTTTCCTACATCTAAATATTTGATTCTTCAGAAATTTACTCTGGTGCTTGTGCTCAAGTACCCCTTATTTTAATGAATAATGCCCCAAAATATCAGAGTAGTGTTGCTAGTAACTCAGGTGTGGCAGTGAAAAGCCATAAATTGCTTCCTTTGAATTAAAAAGTGAAAGTTCTCACTAATGACAGTCTATGTTGGAGAGGATGCAGAGCAAAGGGACCACTCCTCCACTGTTGGTGGAAGTGAAAACTTGTACAACCACTGTGGAAGTCAGTATGGTGGTTTCTCAGAAAATTGGGAATTGATCTACCTCAAGACCCAGCCATACCACTCTTGGGCATATACCCAAGAAATGCTCAATCATACCACAAAAATACATGCTCAACTATGTTCATAGCAGCACTATTTGTAATAGCCAGAACCTGGAAACAACCTAGATGCCCGTCAACTGAAGAATGGATTGAGAAAATGTGGTACATATACACAATGGAGTACTACTCAGCAGAGAAAAACAATGACATCATGAAATTTTCAGGCAAATGGATGGAACTAGAAAATATCATCCTGAGTGAGGTAACCCAGACCCAGGACAGACATGGTATGTACTCACTTCTAAGTGGATATTAGATATAAAGCAAAGAACAATCAGATTGCAACCCACAGATCCAGGGAGGCTACATAGCAGGGGGGACCCTAGGATGACTGTGGCTTATAAGTTTTGGTTTTACTCAATCACTGGGCAAGCATCAGTGAAACATTTCACTATTAGGATAAGAATTCGTACTGTATCAAGCTGATGTTAGAAAAAAATAATAATAAAAAAAGAAACAAATGAACAAAAAAAGTGAAAGTTCTCAATTCAAGTAAACAATTTATATATATATGCTAAGAACACATCTAACAATGAAGTTATGAAGAAAAAGAAACACATTCTAGTTCTGCTGTCACACCTCCAACTGCAGTAATTATGGCCACAATGAGCAATATACACTTAGTTAAGGTGGAAAAACCATTAAACACATGTATACATACAAAGGAAGAATTTTTTTTTTCTTTCAGAGCTGAGGACCAAACCCAGGGCCTTGCGCTTGCTAGGCAAGTGCTCTGCCACTGAGCTAAATCCCCAACCACGGAAGAATTTGTATACACAGGGCTTGATGTCACCCATGGTTTCAGGCATTCACTTAAGATCTTGAAACAAAGGAGTCTACACTACTCTGTTGTAAAAATACATCTAGAAAAACATGTTGTGGTGACCCCTAACCATAAAATTATTTTCGTCATAACTGTAATTTTGCTTCTGTTATGAATCATAATTTAAATATCTGTGTTTTCCCATGGTCTTAGGTAACCCCTGTGAAAGGGTCATTTGGCCCCAAAGGGGTCATGACCCACAGATTGGGAACCATTGTTCTAGATGAATACATTGGACTTTATAAATCTTGTTACAAAACAAATAAACTTGCTAGGGAAGTGTAGTGGGCATGATAGTATGTCACTCAGATCTCCTTCAATAGAACCTATTTTATGGAATGTAGTCCAGCCACTAATTGCCACCCCCATGAACACTGAGACCATTCTTTGCCAAGCATCTGGGCTTGGCAGAGGTAGTATTACCCATCCATTCCCACTCTCTACAGCAGTGGTTCTCAACCTCTGGGTCGTGACCCCTTTGAGGCTAAGTGACCTATTCATAGGGTTTGTCTAAGACCATAGGAAAACACAGAGATTTAAATTATGATTCACAACAGTGGCAAAATAACAGTTATGAAGTAGCAACAAAAATAATTTTATGGTTAGGGGTCACCACATGAGGGTTGTATTAAAGGGTCACAGCATTATTAGGACGGTTGAGAACCACTGCTCTACAGGATTCCAAAGAACAGGGAAGCTTTGCTTGAAGACTCTGTATGAACCTATCCGGGATTTTTCCTAACTGAAACTTGAATGAAACATGGCCTGTCTATCCACTCTTCTTTACCTTATCTCACAGGTAACAACAGGCTTACATCACATTCTGGAAACTCACACTGCTACTTTCGCCCTTATTGTTCATTTGTGCTAAACCAATTAATTCATCTTGCAAAGCTGTCTGTCTTGACATTTGACACTTGGAGGAGCCACACTGATGGGGGTGGGGTGCATAATTTAGTTCAGTGAGAAAAGACTCAGTTGCCTGCTGTGGGATGTTCTGTATGGCAAATGTGTTGCTAATAAAACACTGATTGGCCAGTGGCTAGGCAGGAAGTATAGGCAGGACTAACAGAGAGGAGAAAAGAGCAGGAAGGTGGAAGAAGACGCTGCCAGACACTGCCAGCCACTGCCAGGACAAGCAGCCTGTAAAGATGCTGGTAAGCCACGAGCCATGTGGCAAGGAACAGAATTATAGAAATGGATTAATTTAAGATATAAGAACAGTTAGCAAGAAGCCTGCCACGGCCATACAGTTTGTAAGCAATATAAGTCTCTGTGTTTACTTGGTTGGGTCTGAGCGGCTGTGGGACTGGCAGGTGAAAGAGATTTATCCTGACTGTGGGCCAGGCAGGAAAACTCTAGCTACAGTTGCCTGTTTAAATGAGCCCTGGCGCCGGGCGGGTGGTGGCGCACGCCTTTAATCCCAGCACTCGGGAGGCAGAGGCAGGCGGATCTCTGTGAGTTCGAGGCCAGCCTGGGCTACAGAATGAGTTCCAGGAAAGAAAGCAAAGCTACACAGAGAAACCCTGTCTCGAAAAAGAAAAAAAGAAGAAAAAATGAGCCCTGGCACCCATATTCTTCATACCTGATCCTGTCTTTAGAGCTGCATCATAGCTCCTTATAGATAGGTAGCTAGACACCATGGAGTCCAGAAACGGAAAAAGAAATACAAGACATTTTCTTTTTTGTCATTTTTGTTTTGTTTTGTAAAAGTATGTTGTAGATTCCTTTGGTTTAAAATTCAAGGATTTTTGCCTCAGAAAATGGAACTTAACTTTGAATGATCACAATTTTCTTTGCTGTATTTTATTTATTATTTTTATTTTACGTGTATGAGTGTTTTGCCCGAATCTAAGTACACCACATGCACGGAGTGCCCTGGGTAGCCAGAAGAGGGTGCCATATCCCCCAGGAACTAGAGTTACAGATGGAATCTAGGACCTCTGTGACAGCAGTCAATGCTCTTAACCACTGAGCCATCTCTCCTGTCCTCTTTGTCCTATCTTGAATTGAGAAACTAAGAGACCAGGCCAGCAATCAAGGCAATAAAACTTCTCTCTGGCATTTAAAACACTCTGGAAAATATGTCATCAGCTCAAGGTTTCTTTATCACTATTAAGAAGTAAAATCTTCACCCATGTATACATGCCATGGCATCTCATGTAAGGCAATAATCATTTAAATAGGACTCATTTTCTTTCTTAAAAGTTTACATTTGGCCTAGTTCTACTACTATTCTATTACAACATTTTATGAAATTCATTAAAATTCTTTAACTACTGAGGACAAACTATATAATGACCTGATCAGTGGTTTTATTTTAGAACCTCAAGAACCATGTGCCTTGTTGTATATAGTGCTTAATATAATGCTTATCAATATTGAATCAAACTGCTATAGCCTACTTTCTAGGAAAACTCTGTTCATGAGACCAAAACGTTTCTCAACGTGTCTTCCAGGTACTTCACCATGCTAACACAAGGCCTCACAGCTTCACATTGTGAAGTGTCCAGAGAAGTGAAGGTAGCAGGATTAGCCAAACAGTGACACGGGCACTTCTTCTGGAGAGATGCTCCTTCACCTGCCCTTATTTTCATCTTCTTATCAAGTTCTGTAAGCCAGGTGTGGTGGTGGTGGTGGTGCTGGTGGTGGTGGTGGTGGTGGTGGTGGTGGTGGTGGTGGTGGTGGTGCACACCTTTAATCCCACAGGCACATCTCTACAAGTTCAAGGACAGCCTGGCCTACCAGAGTGAGACCCTGTGTCAAGAAAAAAAAGTTTTCTAGTCTAGACTACTGTTTCTCTTACTCCAATGTTAACATTCCAGATATTTGGGAGTGTCCTCTCCTGGACCTTAAGAATTGCCAGAGATCAGTCAAGAGTGCTTGCTTCAATTTCTAACTTACCTTCCTGGATGCATCTAAATATTCCTTCGGCACTGCAGCTGCTCTTGGAGACACTACCTTCTGTTTCTCTCATGCTGACACTGTGCTAAATGTAATATTCCCAGTGGGTTCTTGCTGGCTCCCTATCCTGTGACACAATTCCTCTTTGTTAGCTGCTCAGAATAGTACTAGCTTTTCTTGGACTACCAGATTACATTTCAAGCTCAAACCAAGTCTATCTGCTATTCCTGTCTCTCTCTTGCCCTTTGGGGTATCACTTACTCATTCATTCATTCATTCATTCATTCATTCATTCATTCATCCATCCATCTCCTGTCAAATCTCTTGTATCTCCTCTTCAACATCTAAAACAAAGTAGAATTATGTCCCAATGCTAATTTTCCAGATAGATTACTATTGTACATGTCTTAGCCTGCCAAGTACTTAAATAGCTTGCTGATAACTTCCATAATGGACAGGTGTTTCCCCTCTACTGGACTGCTACCTAAGATATTTCCTTGCTAAACCTTCCATCAAACTTACCTCCTTCTTCAAATAACTGTACTAATAATAGACTGCATTTCCACAGTTCCATAAGTTTAACAAACTTTTATTAAACACCCTCAAGCAACTCACAATTGATTCTGAAAGACTTAATTTTTTAGAGTGTATGTCTGTACACACAAACACACACAGGCATGCATGTGGAGGTCAGAAAACAACCTGCAGGAGTCAGTTCTCTCTTTCCATCTTGTGAATCCTAAAGATTGAACTCAGCTCATTGGTTTTGGTAGCAATGTGCTGAGCCATCTCACTGGCCAGACTTATAAATACATACTAACAACACGGTGTAATAGTGAATAGAAAATATACCATAGGAAGGAATGGTAGTGACTCTCAAAAGGGATAGGGATTGATGGGATCCAGAAGAGGAAGAGGACATTCCAGCCAGGGAGAGATTCCAGAGCAAAGGCAAAGAATGTTGACCAGTATGCTTGGGAAACACATGACATAAACGATCCTAAGTGTCTAGAATCCTAAGCTAATGTGTAAATTATGAGGGTAAGTCAAAGGAATGGATGAAAGGAAGAGATGTGACGTCACGTGCTGTAAATGTAGAGAAGGACTTGGAGGAGCAACAGAAGCCAAAATGCTGGCCAAGGAATCCACACAACAATACGGAAAAGTGTTACCAAAACTGACACCCCAATTTCAGGGATATTAAAATTGGGAAAACAGGTATTCCTTAAAGTGAATTATGTTACCTTAACTCTGGTGACAAGTGCTAACCTCTTTATCAGTGTGTGGAAGTCAAAGACGACGTCTATGTGTCGGTTCTCTTTTCCACTGTGGGTTCTGGGGTCACACTCAACCCCGTAGGCTGCACAGCAAGCACCCTCACTTGCAGAGCCATCCTCCTGACCTGGCGAGCCCTTTAACTTTGGCTGTATGTCTGTCTGCGCACCATGTGTGGCTGGGACCCTTGGTCTGAAGAGGGTGCTGGGAACCAAACTGGGTCCTCTCAAAGAGCAGCGAGTGCTCCTAACCCCCGAGCCATCTCTCCAGCCCCTGGATTTTTTTTTCCATAATGCCTTTGTTTATATAAATAAAAAACTAAGGAACATCTACTTACGTATGTGTGTGTGTATGTGTGGAAGAGGGAAAGAGGGACAAAGAGGGAAGATAATGGTGTAGGTCTGAAAAAGTACAAAAGAACAATGAATCTGGTACATGGCAAATTTCGGATTCCATGAATAAAGGGATTTTTAAAAACAGAGCTACCCTTAGTAGTTGTGTATTACCTATGGCTACTTTTGTATGATACTAGTTGAATAGCTACAATGAAAACCATGTTGCCTGAAAAGTCTACAATAACTTAATGATACTTTGCTGACCCTTGACCAGAGTCAGTTTTATTTTGTTTAATTTAAAGAGAAGATCTTATATGGCCCTGGCTAGCTTTAAACTCACTACGTAGCTGAAGACTAGCTTCCACCTCCTGCCTCTACCTCTGGGGTGCTGGTATTACAGGTTCATGCCACCATGCCCAACAAGTCTCTCTCTTTAAATTGTGTAATTTGGTAATGATAGTGACAATCCTTTCTAAATTGGCATAAGAAATTGGACCAACAGCATTTTGGGAAATGGTGCCCTTAGTCAACTAGAATTGACAACATTTAAGTCAAATAATACATAAATGAGACTTACTTGGCCAGATACAATGACAAATATCAAACATGCATTGCAAATAAAGCACTCATCGGAGTTCAACTTTTTGGTTTAGTTCCTGAAGGCCTCTGTACTGCTCTCTCTTCAATTATCTCACAAGCCAATTTTAGTAAGAACTCTCTATCAGTCTTCTAGAACTTCTAGGAAAAGCTACATAAAGGATGGCATTGAGTCACTGAGAGCCCAGCCATGCAGCTGTCATACACTGAAGAAAGAAGAGAAAAAGCATGTGCCCTCATAAAACAGCAAGTCATCTGTGACCAGTAGATGGAGACAGTCCCTAACCAAACCAGAGTGGTAAAATCTGGTACATTAATGGGAATTTAACCTGTACTTCTGATCCTTTCCTTGAAATATTTAGTTAAAAAGAACAGAATGGTTTCTCCCCAAACTCCAAACTTCATAAAAACATTAAAAAGAAAATACCTTATATTTCCTAAATCATAATTCACCAAGAAATAAAAACGGTGTTCTGCTGGGGAACTCTCCATTCCCTTTAAAAGATGTGAGTGCATGTGAGTGTGTGTGTGTGTGTGTGTGTGTGTGTGTGTGTGTGTGTGTGTGTGTGAGTGTGCGTGCTCACGGTTTTTCTTCTCTTGCTGCTAGAACAGACATTTTTTAACTAACCATTTTCTCTCAGTGAGATTAGCGTCTTTCCTATCAAATCAAAACTCAGGCAGGCTTTCTTCTTACTGGTCTCTATTTAATTATGCAGTGGAAATGACTGACAGACTACTCAGCAGGCACTGGTTGTAATACTCCAAGTTACTTTATCAAACACCAAATATGCATGCAGAAAAACAACTTAAACATCTTCCTTAAATATTTTTCTCATCTTATAAAGAAGTAAAGGCATGTCATGCCTGTAGCCCCAGCCCAGGAGTCAGAGGCCAGCCTAAGAAACACAGGAAGATCCCATCTCAAAAAAAAAGTAAATACATTAGAGAAAGACAGGAAAGGGAGAAGCACGCGGCTGAGTGTTTGGGGTTTGTTTGGGTTGGGTTTTTTTGACACAGGGTCTCACTATGTAGCTCTGACTGTCCTGGAACTCATTGTACAGACCAAGCTGGCCTTGAACTCACAGAGATCCGCTGCCTCTGCCTCCTAAGCATTGGGATTAAAGGCGTGCACTACCACTTGTGGCTTAACTTCTGAGCCTTCAGTCCAGAGCACCACAGCAGTTTCTAGCACTGCACACGACGATGCCCAAGGCAAAAGCATTCTCAACTTCCTACCCAACTTCTGACACTGCTGTCACAGCAGCGCTTCGTGGTCCAGCTCAGCTCACTGGTTTCCAAAGCGCCACACTGTGGCTTCTGTTTGAGGGCTTGTCTGTTCCACACTTTTTTCTATACTTCTAATTTACAACTCAGGTAGATTTTTAAATGAAGCTCATTTCAAAGTCAAGCATATTAAGTGTAATGGATCTATGGGCAAACCCTGAACCATCACAACCAAGGGGACACATACACTACAAAAAAAAAAAAAAAAATGTAATTGGAAACCGTGAACAGCTGTCCTCCAGAAGCGCCACCTTCCTCTTCATGCTTCTGTAGGTCTCTTGCCTTGCACATCCCCAACCGCCTTCCTAGAGTGACACTGTGTAAGGATGCACCAGGTGACCCAGGTAGTGAAGAAGAAAGGGAACAGCTAAGACAGGAAGCAAACACACAGAGCTCTGACAAATGTAATCACCCATTCAGTCGGGCTGAAATACACCAGATCTTGGAAAACAAACCATAAACGAATGTCTCCAACCCCTATCCTGCCAAGCAAAGGTAAGAGCTCAAACTGAGCACATTTGATACATAAGAAAATACACGTTCATCTCTTTTGTAAGTTCACCTTCAGAACCTATTTAAGCATTCTTTTAAATCAGTATCATAATGCCTTAAAATTTTTTGGTGAAATTGAGATGCAAGTCTCTGACCCTTTCCACTGTAATAAACCTAGGCATTTCCTCTTGATCAATTGAGCAGGTTATTCTAGAGAGCCAAAACATTTAAATTCGATGAAGGCCAACATACACCTGAGAGTAATTTTATCTTTCCTTCCATGACCTGACTTTTTGAGAAAGAATTTGAGCAGGAAAGTTTGTGACTGGTGGTATAATAGAGTGTTGAGGAATACAGTGGTTTCTCGTCCCCTCACTGACAACAACCTCTCCTCTCCATTCATTATGTCCTTGATTTTACTATCCACCGTTTTCTCCTAAGTATGGTGATATTTATTTTTTTACTCTTATTTACTTTTTTTTTTTTGAAAGGTCTGTTGCCTAATATGGCCTTGACCTTGACCTTGAGATCCTACTGCCTTGGCTTTCTGTGGCTGCACTACAGTGCAAACTGCTAAAAAAAAAAAAAAAAAAAAAAAAAAAAACTCAAGTAACCATTTTAGGATAATCAGGCTTTTTTCTGGTTGCTGCTGGTGTTTTGGTGTTGCTATTATTTATGTGTGTCTGTGCGTGTGTGCATGAGTTTGTTTGATGTGTAAAGTGTGAGGGTGCACCACCCCTACAAGAACATGAGGAGGCCAGAGAAGGATGTCAAATGTCTTCCCTATCATCCTCCACCCTACTGTTGTGAGATAGGTCTCACTGAACTGGAAGTTCACTGTTTTAGGTTAAGCTGACAGGCCGGCTCTCAGCTTCTGCTTGTTTCTGCCCCCACAATGCCAGGAAGGATTATAGGCATATGAAGCCATGGCCCAGCTTTTCATGTGAGTACTAGGGATTTGAAATCAGGTCCCCCTACTTATAGAGCAAGCATCCTTAACCTACTAAGCTATCTCCCCAACACTATTTTGTTTTTCTTCTTGAAACAGGTTCACATTGTGTAGCCAGGTGGACCTGAAACTGACTTCAATCATCCTGCCTCAGGCTTCTGCAAGCTTTGAGTCAAGACTTGCACCAAGATGCCAGGCTAATTAATAACCATTTAAAAATAATCATAAGGAGCTGAGCGATGGTGGCGCATGCCTTTAATCCCAGCACTCGTGAGGCTGAGGCAGGCGGATCTCTGTGAGTTTGAGGCCAGGCTAGGCTACAGAGTGAGTTCCAGGAAAGGCGCAAAGCTACACAGAGAAACCCTGTCTCGAAAAATCAAAAAAAAAAAAAAATCATAAGGGCTTTGTGTTGCATAAAACTCCTAGCAAAGCCAGACACTGTTTGTAAAAGGAATTAAGCAAGATCAGCCTAATCAAAGACAAAACTGAGTTCCACTAGGGTACAGGGGACTACTCCAGCATGCCTGTAATTACAAGAACCACTTCAAGTACTTTCTCTGACAGTATACTGCTTTCATTTTTAAGGTAATAATTAAAATTCTGTGTTTTTTTTTTTAAAGCAGAGTCTCACTATGTACCTACCCTTAGCTGGCCTGGAATTTGCTATGTACCAGGCTGGCTTTGAACTCACAGAAATCCAACTGCCTCTGTCTCCCAAGTGCTGAGATTACAGGAGGGTGCCATTATATCTGGTCTGTGCCTGGTTTCTATTAAATATTCATATACTTACGTTATTCCTGTATTCCTGCTCTGTGTTGTGTGTTTACCTTTGAGTTAGTTTTATTTTTTTTCATGACAAGGTTATGCTATGTATCCCTGACTGGCCTGGAGCTACTATGTAGACCAGGCTGACCTCAAACCTGCTTCTTGCCTGCTCACTGTTGGGAATACAGGCATGTGCCATTATGCCCGACATGGTTTTCTCTTTCTGTACAGTGAAATAAAATCCTTGAGTCAGCTTTACAAACTAAGATCTAAAGAAATATCAAGCACTGTCTATATGAGGACTCAGTTCTATAGTCTGTACAATGGCCCCTTTTGCCTATTTTCAGCTTCAAAATCTAGGCTTCTCCTTAAGATACTATGGAATTGTTGAGGACCATCCCTGAACTTACTAGTTGTTCTGTTCTGTTCTCCATCTAAAGACAGGGATTGACTCATATGCAGCATTTTTAAAGCTGCTGCTTTGCAATGTGCATCCCTCATAAAACCTTAATCACAGTGAATTTAGTTAAATCCCTTAAAACCAGATTGTACTGGCTTCACAGAGCAAGTCTGGCTGCTCAGCTTCAATTCCCCAGAGACAAGAGAGAAGCTCTACTCTATTATGAAACCAGCTTGCCTAATCCAACTCCCTTTCAGAGAAAGAGGTCAAGGAGAATAACTGCTGTGCCATTTTTCAATGCTTCCTTCCAAGAATTAACTGTGATTGACAGATGCTATTTCTTTGAGTTTCAATGGCCTACTGCCAAGATCAACTGAATGTTTCTTGGTTAAAAGAATGATGCCATTCACCAGGCCATGATGTACCATAATCACAACATGTAATTTTTTACATTAATAAATTTTGTAAGTTTCAAAGCTCACATAGACAAACAACATGCACCAATGGAAACATGGAACAGATGTGATCTGCATTTACAGACTGAGACACTAGAACAAAGACAAGGTATGAGTTGTCACATACATTCACAGAGCTACACTCTAACTTGAGCTGACCTAAGTCCTGTGAAGTGCAATCTTCTTAAGTATGCCTACTTATCCCATTATCTGCTTCATCTTACTGAAACACTAACAGAAAGTACCCTGTTCATTTTAACAGCATCAGTAGTATAGTGGACAGAGACTCCTATCACCACACGAGTAATAGAAGAACAAACAGACTTGGAGATGGAGATGGATTCAAATCATACTCTTGCCACTTAAAATTTGAGACAAGCTAATTAGCCTCAATTTTTATGTATAAAACTGACAGACCATCTACCTCATAAGATTCTAATAACTAAATGAGTTAACACATGTTAAAAGCATAATACATAAGTCACTAAAGTGTTAATTTCTCCCCCATGCCACAGTTCAAAACACACTTCCACCCTCTAGAGAATGGTGATTTCAATGACCTCTAAAAATTAAGGATTAGGGAAATTGGAGCACGAACACTTCCCTGGCACTTCTCTCAGACATGTGGGATTTTTGGCTGCCAATCTAAAGAGCAGCTTTTAGGGATGCAGTCAAACCAATTAAGAATAAAATAGAAAAAGGCAAATGTGTCCAAATAAATAACATTTACCATGTGCACACAAAGTAATTGTTCTACCAACTAAACATCTATTTGAATTCAGCTAGAACAAACCATTCAGTTTCCCAAAAAAGAATAGGTAAATTAACCAGTCTTTTCTTAAAAAATGACCAGCTAGGGATCAAGAAAAATGGGCCTTGGCGGTACGTGTTACTGGAGTTGTATCCATGTCAGTGGATGTCCACACAATCCAGAAGAGAATTTGACGTTGCTGCTGTCTCTGTTGCTGTTATAGCAATGGCGCCCACCACTGCTACTCTTTCTGGGATTACCACTTCATAATTGCTTACTACAGCTAGCACAATGGAGACCCTGGCAACAAAAGTAGCTACCAAAGTTAGTTAATCTTTCATTCTATTGGGCATGACAAATTTAATTCAGTAGTTATGTACATCTCGATTGACTTTGAAAATTATAAATTTATAAACTCAAGTTCCAGTTGCTTTTGGGATACTATCTTACAAGGACACCAACGTACAGTATGGCTCGTTTAGGAAGGGAATGGCTCAGTTGCCCTTAGCCTACTGGCTATGGGTGAGATAGGACCTCTGTTGGTCTTTTCTGTATCAAACACACAGATTGCAAGCCCAGTGCCACTTTGAGATCTTTGGCAGCAATTAACTATGCAGCTCACACACGATTGAGCCTGTATGAAAATGAGTATTCAGAGACGGGTAATGCCTGGGGGGCACTCACCAACCTAAGACAGAGCACCTGTGTGGCCTGGGCAGGCGTCTCCATGACGGGTAAGGTGACCTGCTGACGTCCCACGCAACCCAAGTCAGAAGCTCATTTTTTAATAAAAGGGGGACCTGTAGGGCCCTGGCCCCCGTTTTGGGTAACTGCTGCCTTGCTTGCGCACCTTGACCTTGATATCCTCCCTATGCTAATTCCCTGCCAGGTTCCATCCTCCTGAATGCTTAAGAGAAGTTCCTTGTGTGTGTATCCTGAATATTGGGCATTAACAGATTAGAAGCAATATTGTAAAACATCAGTAGCGAACTTCTGCTCTCCGGGGTCCTCCCATTGTGCTGTAAGCCTGTATTTAAGACCTCCTCCCCCCTTCAATAAATGACATTCAGCATTTAAAATTTAAAATATATATATATATATATTTGAATGAATACTGCAAATGTAATCTATGAATACCACAAATGTGATTAATATCATGAGTGTAATTAATGAATATCATGAGTGTAATTTAAAAAATAAATAAACAAAAAAAAATGACCAGCTAGATCCATACAAGAGACAATATGTTAATTGAAATGATCCTTCTCCATTACTATTAAGCAACACAATAAGACCAAGACTTTTCATAAACAGCATATGATGAATCACGTTGAAAGTGACTTAAGTTCCTAAAAGAGTAAATTAATACTCTTAAATTAATTTAGAAGAAATTACATTAGAGTTATAATCTCAATACTATATACAAATTCATACTAAACTATCTCTTTTCTGGAATTATAATAGCAGGCTGAGTATCCCTAATGCAAAAGTAAGCTCTGAAATCTCAAAGCCTTCTGAGCACTGACACAATGCTCACAAAGCTTTCAGATTTGGGCCTGTAATCAGTATACAAACCAGGCTGGCCCTGAACTCACCATCCTCCCTCCGCCTCCCACATGCGGGATTAAAGACATGCACCACCAAGCCTGACTCCAAGCATTTTTGTTAAGAGATACTAACCCTATATTTTACCAGACAGATTGTTGTTATAAACATCTGAGTGATTAAAACAAGAGTTAATATTTGTGCTAAGAATGTGGCACATGTCTATAATCTTAGAATTCTGGAGATTGGGCAGGAGGCCTCTGAGTTCCAGGCCAGAATGCTGCAGTGAATCTGCAGCTAGTCTGGGCTACTCACAAGAATCTGTTTATGGGTTACACAGTGAATCTGAAGCTAGTCTGGGCTACTCACAAGAATCTGTTTATGGGCTGCACAGTGAATCTGCAGCTAGTCTGAGTTAGCTCACAAGAATCTATCCGTTTATGGGCTACACAGTGAATCTACAGCTAATCTGGGTTATCTCACAAGAATCGACCTGTTTCAAAAACAAAACAAAAGAAAAATGACGGGTAGTTGCAGCTTAACTTTTCTGTTTGAAAAAGTTTTGTGTATGTGCTGGGTTCCCTCCAATAGGTTTTATTTTGTGGTCATAATCAATCCTACTTCTACCAGAACAGTCGAATGCCACATCCAGACACCTATATAAATTGACGGATTATACATATATTTCCAAGTAGTTTATATTTGCTTTAAGAGTATTTTTTCCAGGCAATGGTGGTCCACACCTTTACTCCCAGTACTTGGGAGGCAGAGGCAGGTAGATCTCTGTGAGTTCGAGGCCAGCTTGGTCTACAGAGCAAATTCCAAGGCTACACACAGAAACCCTGTCTGGAAAAAAAAAAAAAAAAGAGTATTTTCACTTTCTCAATCGGGAGAAATCAACAAAATATTCCTTATTATAGTAAGTTTATCATTATTGTTTCTTTTTATATTTTAATTACTTTTTCTTAACTATTAAAACTTAGCTTCCTAGGGACTGGAGAGATAGCTCACTAGTTAATAATAATAGCTGCTTTTCCAGAGGACTTGGGTTTGATTCCAAGCACCTACATGGTAGCTCACAACCATCCCTAACTCCAGTTCCAAGGGATATAATGCCCTTTTCTGGCTTGCGTAGGCACCAGGCATGAAAGTAGTGCATAGACATACATGCAGGCAAAATATTCACACAATTAAATAAAATTAAATTTAAAAGGTAGCATCCTGCCAGGCATAATGCCAGGCATTTATAGCTTTAACCCTGCTATTTTGGAGGCAGAGGCAGGCAGATCTCTGTAAGTTCTATGGCAGCCTGGTTGCTGTGGGATGTCTTTCTGTACTCTGTGAATATGTGTTGTTCTGATTGGTTGATATATAAAGCTGCATTGGCCTATGGCAGGGCAGGATGGAGCCAGGCAGGAAAATCCAAGAGAGATAGTGAAGGAGAAAAGAGAGTGAAGGGAGACACCAGACCGCCATCTAAGGAACAACATGTGATGGGATGCAGGTAAAGCCACAGAACATGCAGAGATACATAGATTAATAAAAATGGGTTAATTTAAGATGAAAGAGCTAGCTAGCAAGAAGCCTGCCATAGACCATACAGTTGGTAATTAATTTAAGCTTCTGAATGATTATTTTATAAGCAGCTGCGGGGACCTCAGGGCTTGGTGGAACACAGGAAAACTTCCAGCTACTCCTGGTCTACATAGCAAGTCCCAGGCCTGCCAGGGCTACATAGTGAGACTCTGTCTAAAAACAAAACCCCCAAAATATTCCTAATGCTAAAGGTGGATATACACAAAGAAAAGCATGCTAGTAGATGGCTTTGCTATATCAATGTGAAGAAAAGGGTTAAGAGTCGGTGTCTAAGAGTCTTATTTCTACTGTGTATGGAGTACATACCTGCAATCCTAAGCATTTGGTAGGTGAAAGGACCAGAAGTATTTCTAATTTGAACCTAGCCTAGCTACATGAGACCCCGTCTTGAAACAAAACAACAAAAAGGTCTGTCTAGAGCTAGGGATATAAATAATTCAATGGCTCAAAGTACTAGCACGCACAAGACCTTGGTTCAACTAGCACTGCAAAAGCAAACAAATACTTCCTCTTGCTTGCCTGACCATTACCTACAAAATGATAACTAGGAAAAGCAAGGGATGAGACTCAGTGGCACAGCACTTGCTAAGCACATAGGAGGCTCTGGGTTTGATCTCAATGTGGAAAAAAAAAAAAAAAAAAAAAAAAAGAATATAATGTGAGGCCTGGATTTGATTCCTGGATTGGATTGGTCTCCAAAAAGAAAAAAAAAAATAGTTTTGCTTTATTTTACAACAGTTTGTCAGGGCAAGTGGATAAACTTATGGGAAACTTAGGTGTCTTGAGTAAGAAAGGTTTTGTTTTCGTTTTTAACCATCTACAGTAAGCTGGGCTACAGCTCAGGGGTGGAGCACTTACCCGGCCCGTGCAAGGCTCTAGCTTCTCCAGTGCTGCACACACAAGCTTTTCTACATTAAGGGAGTAAAGAACCAGAAGGAGTGAAGGTAGCTTTAAATGCTATTTATGTTATAGCAAGAGAAGTAAAAACGGGAAAAAATTACAATGAAAGATCCACTGTGGACAATGGAACAAAACACCCCATGTCTGCTCAAGAATGGTAATTAAATAACAATCACACACTCTCCAAAAGTTTGAGTTTGAGACCTGCATGTGCTCCAATGACTTTCCACCTCAGCCTCCCAAGTAGTTGGGTTTATAGATGCCACCACACCTACCTAGCGTTCACCTTAAAAAAAAAAAAAAAGTTTTCTTTATAGTCATCAGCATCTCTTCACTTACATTCCCTTTTTTCAGATCAAGAAGGAAGAGTCACCCTTGGCATAGCTTGTAATGTCCTCAAAATGAACTTACATTTGAAATGCTGCCGAGAACATTAATTCATTTGTTTGACAAACATTATTGAATATGAAGCTCTGGGGACACAAAGGTAGTGTGACATGTCCTCATTTTCGAGCCTACCCTACTAGAGACAATATATAAAATTACAAGAGATAGAATAAAGTATGATAATAACAGCACTGGACTGAAACACACTCAAAACTTTAAATCAGGAGTTCACAATGATATCCAACCCCCTTACACAAAACAAAGCTAACTAGTCACCACTGGAGAATGCTAGTGAGTTCACTATTTTGAAAACTGTTGAAAAGGAGAAAGAAGGAAGCATTCACCTGACTTGCCCATTCGGACTACACTGGGTGTTCAAGTAGTAGGTACGAGGATTGTTTTTATAGAACTACCCTGGCTTATATGCAAAGGAAGAGCAGAAGTGAAGGATTAGCATTCATAGCCTTAATGATCTAATGGACGTGTGCAAAGATGAACAGTTACTGACATCACGAGGAGATGGGCAGACATTATGTACTTTCTAATGGAAGAAAGCACTCCTGAAGAAATCCAAGCAAACTTCCAAATACAAGTACCAAGTTTTTTGTTTAAAAACAAACTAACAAACAAACAAAAAACACTAGAGATGAAATCAGTAAAATTCAGACTTAGGGAAATTACAAGGCAAATGGCCCAATTAACAATAAATGGAATGTGTAAAGAGACAGATAAAATTACTGCAGTTTATCTGTATCCTGATTCAAATACACTGAAAAAATAGACATTTATGAATGTATGTTCATTTACTAGAATATATGATAGAGAAATGATATACGTTGTCTCAATATTATTAAAGAACTATTAAGTCTAGGTGTAATAATAGAATTGAGGTTATGTATTCCATCTTAATCTTTTAGAGATAAAGTGGTATGTTTACAGATGAAATTATAAAATCCTTGACTTTATATCAATAATCAAGGAATTGTGGTGGGAAGCAGGGTGTAGCAGCCACTAGCTGATAAGGCAGAGCCCTGGGGCTCTAAATTGAAGGCCTCATGCTGAAGCTGGATATGGAGAAGATGAAACAGAAGATGTGAGAGGATGTCATTTCTTCCACACAGAATGGCCTATCAGGGCGCTGGAGAGATGGCGTAGTGGTTAAGAGCACTGACTGCTCTACCAAAGGACCTGGGTTCAATTCCCAGCACCCATACGGCAGCTCACAACTGTCTGTAACTCCAGTTCCAGGGGACCAGGGGACCTACACACAGACAAAACACCAATACACATAAAATAAAAAATAAATAAGTTATAAAAAAAAGAATAATTTAGGAAGGAAAAATATTAAAAAAAAAAAAAAGAATGGCCTCATCTACATGGCCACATTGTGAGTCCCTCCATTTATCTTTTAAAAATTGGGCAGCATATGAAGATTGGGAATCATATGTGAATGCATGATACGAAAAACCTGGTTACAATTTCTCCTATCTGCAAATTAATTGGCCCAGAAAGATGTAAGTCTAATCAAATGGACATAAAAATTCTACTTGTTAAAAAAAAAAAAAAAAAGGTTGATTAAGGAGTTTGGGGAGATGGCTCAGCAATTAAAAGAACTATTACTCTAGCAGGGGGCCCAAGGACCCAGGTTCAATTCCTAGAACCCACTGTTGCTCACAACCATCCTTAACTCCAGTTCCAGGGGATACAATGCCATCCTCTGGCCTCCACAGACACCAGGCACACAAGTAGGGCACAGGCATATATGCAGGTAAAACAGCTATAAACATAACATAAAAATAAATAAATCTTTTTAAAGAACAAGTTATAGGGCTAGAGAGATATCTCAGCATATAAGAGCACTGGTTACTCTCACAGAGGATCAGTGTCGATTCCCAGCACCCACATGGCAGCTCACAACTGTTTCAGTCTCAGAGAATCCAATGACTTCTGGCCTCCACAGGCACTGCATACACATGGTACACAGGCATGCAAGCAGGCAAAACACTCATGCACATAAAATAAAGGCTAAAATGATTTTCTTAAAAAAAAAAAAAGTCCTGTGTCCTATGTGTGCAGTTTCTTCAGCAATAAGGGCCGACCCTCAACCCTGAGAGGCAACATCAATAATCTATATCGTTTTGGGAATAATTTGGACTACCCTGATCAGCAATTCAGAAGGAGGTTTCTCATGCTTGGTACTGGGTTTTTTGTTAGTTTATGGTTCTTGCAGGGAACACTATTAGTTCCAAGGGCCTTAACTTCCTTTAATGTGTGTGTAGTGTGTGTATATATATACTTATATGCATTGTGTATAATTTTAGTAAATATAAAATAATATGATTCCTTAAGGCCTTATCAAACAACTTTTGTGTTGTCTGTGCTTCACCTCCTTCTCATTCAACAGATTTTAGGGAGTCCAGCCCCAACAGATGTATCTAGATCACAGCTCCTATATCTACGGTTCAGGGAACATCTCTGGAGAGGGGACAGAAAGAGGGTAAAAGCCGGAGTACCAGGAAATTGGCTGTTCTAGAAACAGCTGCATAAGCAAGACAAGAACAATGGCAATATCAATGGACATGTTAATGTGGAAGGGGAAAGTTTTTTGGGAGGTCCTACCCCAGACAAAGAACTACAGACAACTAATGACTGCTAGTAGGAGAATTAGCTTTTCCCAGGGATGAGCCCCTTTACTGACTGCCCAGTGCTGAGTGGTCAGCCCTGAAACCATATGCCACAAACAACAAAAACGAACTATGCAGGTTGTATTTATATACACATAGATACATACACCTACACTGTAACAATAATAATACAAGAAAAGGGGCTATCAATTTGAGAGTAGGGGAACATGGGAGGGGAGTAAGGGAGGGTACATGATAGGGGCTAGAGGGAAGGGAGGGAGGGAAGTGATATAATCCTATTTCAATTAAAATTAGTTTTAGGGGCTGGAGAGATGGCTTATCAGTTAAAAGCACTGGCTGTTCTTCCAGAGGACCTGGGTTCAATTCCTAGCAACCACATCGCAGCCCATAACTGTCTGTAACTCCAGTTCCAGAAGATCCAATACCCTCACAAAGACATATATGTAGGCAAAACATCAATGTACATAAAAAATTTATTTAGCCAGGCGTTGGTGGCGCACGCCTTTAATCCCAGCACTCGGGAGGCAGAGGCAGGAGGATCTCTGTGAGTTCGAGGCCAGCCTGGGCTACCAAGTGAGCTGCAGGAAAGGCGCAAAGCTACACAGAGAAACCCTGACTCGAAAAACCAAAAAAAAAAAATTATTTATATATGCACAGAAATTCTATAAAAGAAAAATATCACAGTTATTTTTACTTTATTAAATACTTAAAATCCAAATTGCTAACTGCTCTAACAATTTTTAACAACTTAGTTTTGAAAAATAAATTAAACTCTTTTCGCCTTAAAAAGAAAAAAAAAATCAAGCTATAGGAGCTGACTTTATAGCTAAAATATAAAACTATTTGGGAAGTGTAAAAAGATGTCTTATGGTCACAGTGTGCCCTTATGCCTCTGATATTTGGCTTCTATTATTTCTTTTTAAATATTTATTTTTATTTTTAAGTGTGTGTGTGTGTGTGTGTGTGTGTGTGTGTGTGTAAGTGCAAGTATGTGCACTTATGAATGCAGGTGCCCTTGGAGTCCAGAAGAAGGTGTTGGATCCCCTGGAACTAGAGTTACAGGAAGTTGGCAGCTGCCTGATGTGGGTGCTGGGAACTGAACTTGAGTCCTCTGTAAGAGCAGTATGTTTTCTTAACCAGCGTCATCTCTCCAGCCCTTCCACTGTGAGTGTTAGTGGCACTATAAATTATGCCAGACTCTACTTTCCAGCAATGTTAATTACACGGGGATTATGTCCGGGGTAGGTAACTTAAGGGTTGGAGAGATGACAACTCGTTCTATCCCTAGGACCCACATGAAGGGAGAAGAGAACCCACTCCTGAAAGTTGTCCTCTGCCCTCCACACGAGCTGTGTGCACCCACACACACAGTACTTAATTAATTTTAAAAAGAAAAAAAGAATAATAAAGATCAGTAAGATAGATGGGAAGAGTAGGAACAGAGGCAGAGAGAAAAAGGAGAGGCAAGAGGAGAGATATTAACCCACTCTGGAAAGCTATGCCTTACAAACACTAGTCATAATTATTTGAAAACACAAGGGTTAGGTTAAATGTCCGTTGAGGTACTTTTCAAATCTTGAAGTCTTAAATTCCATGACCCAACTGTCTTTAAAAGGTCATTTTTGTCTCTAAAATGCCTTGGTTCTTCTTTCCTCATGGCTGAACTCAATTTTACTCCCCTGAAGATTGTCAATGATCTACACAAACTGCTAGATGGGGGCTGGTGAGATAGCTCCATAGCTAAAGGTGCTTGCTCAGCCTGATGACCTGAGTTCCATCAGTACTGAACATCCATGTAGAAGGTAGAAGAAGAGAATCCACTCCAGCAAATTGTCCTCTGACCGCCACACGCGAGCCGTGTTACACATGCACCCACACACACAGTAAATAAATAAATGGTTTTTAAAAACCATTTTTAACGCTGAACACCAAATGCTTTTAAAAAGCACACGAACCAGGACTAACTCCACTTCAGAGCTGGAGGGATCAGCTATACCACCCACTTCAAGTCTGGAGTCTGGATGCTACACTCTTAATTAGGTTAAACAGCCTGTATTGATTAAACACATGGAGAAATCTGGTGTACTCAGTGGTGATAACTCCTCTGTTTCTCTTTCCCAAATATAAATAGTTGGGCAACAGGTGTCTCAAAATGTGACACTACTCCCCCACACCAAAAAAAAAAACCCTGAGGTATCCTTTCATGGGATGTTCGATGTGAGAAGTTCTTTGAACAAAAGTTTAATATTCCGTAATCTGAAAAGGCCTGGACATAATAGTACAAGTGGTAAATTCTACACCAAGGAACTTTTACTTCACATACAGAATGATTTAAAATAATTATGTCAAAGGGCTGGCATTTGCCACACAAGCCTGACACCCTGAGCTTGATCCCCAGAACCCATATAAGGGTAGAAGTAGAGAACCAACTTCACAAAGTTATCTTCTGACCTTCACATACACCATGGTGTACACACACACACACACACACACACACACACACACACACACACGAATACATTTTTAAAATGTTGTATATTACCTTCAACTGGGTATGATGATACAAGCTGAAGATCTAATTCTAGCTGGTTTTTAAGGAAGTGAAATTTTAAAGACATTTATTAAAATACGTAACAATGTGTCTTTCCTTCCTATTAGGAGGCAGGCAAGCATAGGAATAGTTTAGTAATCTAGGACTCCATTGGCTCGGGCTATGTACACAGCCCTGTCTAATGATACACTTGGAAGGCTGAGACCCTTATCTGCATGCGCTATGTACATACACCCCACTCCAAACAACAGAATATGTTTCTCCTCCCTAACAACTCTCAATCTTAGACAGATTCTATTCAGTCATACTCTTCAAAGTCCAAATACAAAAGGAAAAAGACTGATCCAGCTTAAGCAGGTTTTGGGTGTATGCACAGTAAGGTAAAACTGGATTCCCAAAGTCAACTTTTAGGAAAAAGCCCCTTATTTACCACCATATGCCTATGCATAGTTGGACATGCAAATGGTTAAAATCAAATGCATTATGGGAAAGGACATATACAGTAGATAAATTATCTGTCAATCAAAATAGACAACCACCCAAAGTATGCCCTTACTATCAGCCCTGTACTCCTTTAGACTCCAAAAACTAAAAAAATAAAGATTAAAAATACTGCAGGCTCCAGCCTGGGACTCTTTGAGTCCCTTCACCTAGATAGCCTGCTGTTACTCTTGACAGCAGATCTGACTTGCCCTATCTGTGGGTTCCACATGGTCCGGAAGAGCATCTCCCTCGGGAGGGAGGTTGGCACTACGTCCAAGGACTGAAGTTCTTTGACAAGCTTTTCTCCTTTTCATTAAAACTTGCCAAAACTGAATCTTCATAGTCCCAAAGCCCCAAACCCTAACACAGCAGGAAGTCTGTGGCAAACACCCCTACCTGATCTGGGCAGCAGAAGCTGGTCATTTCAGGACACAGACATCTGTTGGTTTCTTTGCCTCTCAGATTCTCCATTAGAAGTCTCTGAGCTCTTGATTTCTGCCCAGTTGTCTAACAAAACCTGTAGTTTAATTCAGTTCACCCAACTTGGGTGAGTTCCTATAAGAATGACTCAGGGAAGTCTCAGACAGGAGGGAAAGAAAATAATATAGTCCTAACCACAGCTGATGCTATGAATACATGCATGCAACCTCAGGAAGACTATGAACCATAAAGACATGAGGGAAGCCACTGTGGAGAAGGAGAGTGGAGCTCCAAGGAGACAATATTAGCCATGCACATACACATACAACTAGAGCCCACCCTCATTGGGGCCCAAGTGCCACTGTACCCTTCTGTATCACATCTTCTAATTTTGATATTGCATGACATTTTAACTGGATATCATCCTTATATTGGCAGAAATGAAAATTTCTCAGACCTTCATAGCTATGTTATCCTATAAATGGCATTATAAAAGTTAGACTCTCTTCTAGTTTGCAAAAAAATACAACTCCAGAAACTAATCATTTGAATTTTTCTATTTTGGAGGGAAATTTCTCTCCACTTTCATTTTTCTATTTTTTTTTTAAATCAAGTAATTGTAGGAGAGGGGGCTGTGCACACACGTGAGCATGTTTAGTTTGTGGGCATATACCACATGTGTGTCGGTACTTTTGGAGGCCAGAGGAAGGTGCTGAATGCTCTGGAACAAGAATTACAGGCATTTATGAGCCACCCAGGTCTTCTGAAAGAACAGTGCTCTTAACCACTGAGCCATCCTCTCCAGCCCCTCACTCTCCTTTTCAGTTAATCAACAATTGTATAATTACCACAGGGAGAGGAAAGAGAAAATAAGCGTGAAAGTCACAAGACAGAATCCTTCAATAGGATCTGTCATCCTTCCAAAGATAAGAAGCACATTATCAGGGTGGCTCCAATTATTCTGAACTGTTTCCATCAGAGACTTCCTCAACTCTGGTCAGATGCCCCTACTGAGAGACCAACAAACTCCCTCATCTGAAACCACACCATCACCTACTTAGAATCGACCCCACATCTTTCTTTCCTCTATTATTCCACTAACAGAGTTCATAGCCTCATCACTTCTCTTAAATTATTCAACCAGAACACAGTCTTCCTAAATTAGGAAATCTCAGAAAATCAATTATTTATAAAGAAACATTAGACTAAAGGACAGTGCTTTCTTTTTTAAGGAAAAATAACTGCATTGTAGAAGTGCTTAAACATACTAAATTAAAAAAAATAGTTGTGCCTTTATTTTGTTTTTAAAAGCCTCAAGATGTACAAAGTTTCCTTATTGCACTCCTAGGAGGTTTCTTCCTGAGGTCACAAGGTCAAATCAAATTAGACAGACGGACACTTTAAAGTGAAAACCAAAGCTGGCCGCCTGGTGCTACTTGGACACAATCTGAGAAACAAAGTTGTGATGTTTAATTCAAACCTAGGGCCCCTGCTACAAAGTATTTCTCTACTTACACAACCATGGCACAGACTAAATCTCTTTGTT
This sequence comes from Peromyscus nudipes, assembly GCA_902168325.1. Classification (NCBI taxonomy): domain Eukaryota; kingdom Metazoa; phylum Chordata; class Mammalia; order Rodentia; family Cricetidae; genus Peromyscus; species Peromyscus nudipes. The sequence continues at coordinate 42,053 of CABHPH010151120.1, read as the reverse complement.
CTGAAAATAAAAATCAAAACAAGAGAATTAAATGGAAAAAAATTTTTTTGTTTTGTTTTTCGAGACAGGGTTTCTCTGTGTAGCTTTGGAGCCTGTCCTGGAACTCACTCTGTGGACCAGGCTGGCCTTGAACTCACAGGAATCTGCCTGCCTTTGCCTCCTCAGTGCTGGGACTAAAGGTCTGCGCCACCACGGCCCAGCATGTTTTGCTTTTTTAAGGCAGGATCTCACTATGTAGCCCTAGGTGGCCTGGAACTTACTATGTAGACCAGGTACCTATTTGTGCCTCCCGAGTGCTGCTGGGATTAAAGGTGTGTACCAACATGCCAGACTTAAAAATACTTGAAATCTAAAACAATCTCTTAAAATGACTGAAGAAATTTAAATGTAGAAAAGGTCAATCCATGTCTTTCCTTTGACAAGCATGTGCAAATTTTGACAGACATGTTTATTGTGAAGCATTTTAAGGGCATTTACAACGAATCAATCAAGTGCAGCAGCTCACACCTACAATCCTGGCATTCAAGAGGCTGGGTGAGGCAGGGGCACTGCCTCACGAAGAGCTGCAGGCCACACCTGCCTGAACCAAACACAGAGAAACAGTGCACACCAAGCAACAGAACCCAGGGAGCTCTGCCACAAGAAACAATGTGAACTGACTGCTGTAAAAGCTGCTGCCCTGGTCACCTTGAGAAGGGAGCCCCAGGCCTGTCTTAGGGGAGGAGACTAAGTGGAGAGTCTGGGGAGACCAAGGCAAAGAGTTTGCAGCATAGACAACAGAACAGGAGACTACAAAGGATTTTCAGTAGGATTTTGCAGAGAACCCATAAACCCTCAGCAGAGTATTGGAACAGATGCAGTGTGAAGTGTCACTCAGAGCAGGAGCAATGCCTCTTCCCCTATCAGAGATGAAAACCCAATCCCTGTGGTACTGGGGAGAGCAGCCCTATTGGGTTTGGGAACAGCTTCTCTAGTAGAGCGCTGCTCTGGTCACATGTAAGTGAACTTAAGGAAGAGATCAAGCTGGTAACTCAGTTGTGATACAGAACAAGACCTAGTACCCAGGACGGTAAAATTCATGTTTGATATCTAAACAAATTCATCAGAAGTACTAAGATAATGCCCCATACAGATAAGAAAATTGGACAGCTTAAACCCATATACAACTGGCATTAATGTTGGAATTAGCAAATAAGAGCATTAAAATATATCTCTTTTCAAAAAACAAGAAATAGAAGACTTTATTAAAGGCTCAAATCAAATTTCTAGGGATAAAAAGTACAAAAGGTTGTAAACTTCCCTCTGGACACTGCGTTATCTATAACCCACATAACTTTATATTATCATTCAACTTTACTTCCTATTTCTGTTACTATTTTCTCTTTGACCTACCAGTTTCTTAGATAGGTGCCTTTAAAGTCCCGAATAATATTATTTTGGTTATTCTTTTGCTCAATTTTAATCTTCACCGAATTAAGAAAATACAGTCAGCAGTCTGCTTATTATTATTGGTGGGACTTACTATGAATTTAGCATGTATTCAGTATTTTTACACTTTTTTAAAAGTGTGTCTTTATCTGTTAAGATTCTGTGCATGCCTATCAAATGAAGCTTGCTTGTTATTCAAACCTTTAGTATATCTTTTCAAATTTTTTTGCCCATAGGACCACCGGTTACTAAGAAAAAAACTAAGAGTTCTCCTTATATGGAGCTACCAAACTACTGCTATAACTGTACTCGCTATTTCTTCCTGTGTTATACATGTTCCCTCTCCATGTCCCTCCCCCTGTCTACCCCCTTCACTTTTTAAAAGACAGGCATCGTAGTTAGACATGGTGGCACTTTGGAGGCAGAAGCAGGGTGACTGTCATAGGGCAGGACTGAACTACGTATCAAGTGCCAGTCCAGCCAGAGCTATACAGCAATCCAAAAAGACAAGAACAAAACCACAACAAAACAAAAAAACTTGCTATGTTGCCAAGGCTATCCTGAACTCCTAGTTAAGCAATCCTCCTGTCTCAGTCTCCTGAGCAGCTGATATTACAGCCATGTGCTACCTCTTCCAACTAATCTATATATTTTTAATTCTATATGTATTCTTTTTACATGGGCCATACTCCTTACTAAATGATTCCTTTACATTTTTCCTTCCTTTCTTTCCTTTTTTTTTTTTTTTAATTTGGTTTGGTTTTTCCGAGACAGAGTTTCTCTGTGTAGTCCTGGCACTCCAATCACAGAGATTCGCCTGCCTCTCTGTCTCCCAAGCGCTGGTATTAAAGGTGTACGCCACCACCACTCAGCTTCCTCATTGTTTTTAACTCTAATAATGACTTTTGTCTTCAAATGAATTTTCTCTACTACTAATGTGCTTTACCAACTTTTTGTTTGTTTGTTTTTTGAGACAAGGTTTCTCTGTAGACCAGGCTGGCCTCAAACTCACAGAGATCTGCCTGCCTCTGCCTCCCAAACTAACTTTTTTTTAGAATAGGTTTTTCCACACCTTTATTTCCAATTTCTATGATTCCTTATGCCATTCTTATACATATATAGACATACCTCTCACAACTACACAGAGCTAGATTATTTTCTATTTGGTTCAACAACATTCCAGTTATTTATTGATGTTAAAAAACAAAATAAAACTACTAAACCAGGTGCCATAGCATACACCTTCAATCCCAGCACTTGGGAGGCAGAGGTAGGCATTTCTCTGTGAGTTCAAGGCCAGTCTAGTCTACATAGTAAGTTCCAGGACAGTCAGAGCTACATAGTGAGACCTTGTCTCAAAAATAAAAACAAGCAAACAAAAAAATCCAAACAGGAGCTGGAGAGATGGCTCAGTGGCCACTCTTCCTGAGAACCAGGGTTCAATTCCCAAGCACCCACATGGCAGCTTACAACTGTCTGTAACTCTAGTTTCAGGGGATCTGACACCCTCACCCAGACAAAACACCAATATATATAAAATAAAAATAAATAAATCCTTAAAATTACCCTAAAATGCTTTGGTGTTTAACAACCATCATTTTATTGCTCTCGGGATTTGTAGGTCACTGGGTCAGAGTACAACAGAGACAGCTTATCTCTTATCCACAATGAATGAAACCTCAGCTGAGGAACTTGAATGGGTAAGACATTCAGATATCTTTTTTAAATGTATATTTACATTTTAAAAGTAGGTATTTTTCTACATGTATGTCTGTGTACTACATGAATGCCTAGTACCCTAGGAAGCCAAAAGAAAGTGTGGGATCCCCTGGAACTGGAGCTACAAACAGTTGTTAACTAACGTGTAGGTGCTGGGAATCAAACCCAGGTCTTCTCAAAGAACAGCCAGTACACTTAATCACTGAGCTATGTCTTTAGCCCTGGAGGAAATGTCTTAACATTAATTAAATATCTAGAGCCTCTATACTTCTCCAAATGCTGTCTGCTACGAAAAGACTTTCCAACAGGGCTATTCACTAACTCTCTCACTCACACTTGAAACTGGCTATTTGCTAGTAGCTCGCTAGGGCTATCATCAATACTTATCTCTCCTTCTAGCATGATAGCTAGGTTCTGAGAGTGAGTTACTCCAAGAAAAAGAATTTTAAGTACCATAGACAGAAGTTATGCTTCTTATGATCTAGCCTCAGCAGTCCCAAGAAATGACAGCCTACTAGTTAAATGACTCACTAAAGCCAGCCCATTCAAAACAAGGAGAGAAACAGACTCTATCTCTGAATGGCAAGAAAGAAAGGAACTGGTGGTGGTCACTTTGGAGTTAAGCTTCCACAGACTACCTTCTAGCCCCAACAACTCCCTCCCACATGCAAAATACACTCACCCTCTCCTAAGACCTTCCAAATTCTCATCTCATTATGGCATCAGCTTGATGTTCAGTATCTCGATATCTAAATCCCGTCCAGGTGTGTTGTAGCTCCTCTGATGCGGGTCCTCAGGTATAGCTACCGGAGTCTAGTTCCTCTTGATCTGAATTAAAGAGACAAATGATCTGCTCCCACACACTCAACACACAAACACAGGCTCCTGAGACTGACTCAGGGTGATCACAACAGACATTCTTATTCCAAACGGGAGTCAGAGGAAAAAGAGCAGGAACTAGGCCATTCAGTTCTGAGATTGAGGTAGACACATGTCACCAGTTCCTCCACGACAACAAAGTCCTACTCTTGTAACTACTCTCTACACTTCTCGGCTCTAGCCTTTGGGTTACTCTATTACAGAACAAATGGTTAGTGTACAATTTCTTAAAAGCATTGTGCATTTTCCAAGGAGTCTTATGGTAGACAGAGATCTAGCATATATACCTACATTGATTTTCTCTACTAAAGTCCTGGGTGAAGCTAATGTTAAGAAAATAACCTCAAGATCCACAAACGTCCCCTCGCCTAAGAACAGGTCTAAGAGATCCTCTCTGAAGATAAGTAGAATTGAATAACTGAAAGGGTCTATGTGGTGTTGCCTTGAACCTCTAGAAAGTTCTACACAGGGATTTACTTCAGATCTTTACTTGGGGTCATGTTTTATATACAACACCTTGAATTTTATATTTCCTTTGAAGCCATGTCTTTAAGTAATTGGTCACCTGAAGCTACTAGGTATGAGAAGGTTTTATTTTCTAACACAATCAATGTGGAATTAGAAGTATACACCTGCAATCCCAGCACTGGGAGGCAAAGGCAGGAGGCCCAAGAGTTCAAGGCAAGCACGGACTACACAAAACCCTGTCTCAAAAGAAAACAAATAAGCAAACAAAAATATTTCAATAGCTCACTTTTTCTGCCCCATCTCTATTTTTTTGTACCTTATAGGCACCTAGCAGAAGTAGGTAGCCCTTTTTAACATTCTGTCTACAGATTTATTACATTTTCTTTTATTAAGTTTTTATTTATTATGAGAGGGGGTATTGGTGGGAGCAGTCAGTGGACAACTTTTGAGAGTCAGTTCTCTCCTTCCATCTTGTTGAGGCAACATTTCTTTTCTGTTTCTGCCATGGTGTGTACCATAGGCTAGTTGATGCAGAATCTTCTAGGTGATTCTCCAGTCTTGCCTCTCACTTTGGGGGAGCTGGGATTACAGATAGGTGCCAACACATTCAGCTTTCCCATGGGTTCTAGAGATTGAACTCAGTTCATCAACCTTGTAGGGCAAGTACTTTTACCCACAGAGCCATCTCACTGGCTTCCTGTAGGGCAAGCACTTGGATTTATTTCTACCATGTTCTATATATCTGATCATGTGTATTTTTATATATATTTGATCTTTTCTACATTTATCACATTTTTCTTTCTTGCTTTTTATTTGTGCAAGTATGCAAATCATACTCAATTAATTACCATAAAGTGTAGCAATCATATAACTGTCACCCAGGTCAAGAATGCAATATTACTAGTTGGTCATGTTGTCAAATGTTAATTCCAGCATTTGGGAGGTAGAGGCAAGAAGATCAGGAGTTCCAGGCCATGCTCCTCTACATAGGGAGTTTGAAGCCATCCTGGGAAGCATTAGACTCTATCTTAAAAACAAATAAATGGGGCTGGAGATATGGCTCAGTGATCACGAGCACTGGTTGCTCTTCCAGAGGACCTACATTTGATTCCCATCACTCACAATGTGCCTCACAGACATCTGTAACTCTAGTCCCAGGAGTCCAGTGGCCTCTTCTGGCCTCTGTGGGTACTGCAAGCATACATATGATATACACGCAAGCAAAACACACATACCAAAAAAGAAATAAATGTTTGAAAAAAAATGAGTATCCAAAAAGCAGCACCTTAGAAACCTTTTTATAGCCCTCCTAATCATTAACCCTTTTCCTCTTCCTCAAAGATTACTCATGACTTCTAACATCCTGCTAGTGTTTTCAGCTTCATATAAATAAAATCACAGTATTATTCATTTGTGTCTAGCTTCCTTTCTCCAGATATCTTTACTCAACTATGATCTTGTGCTTCAGAGCAGCAACTCATTCATTTCTATTGTATAACAGTATTACACTGTATGGATGTGCTATAGCTGATCCATTCTACTACTGTTCAGTGAATCTTAAAGGTCTATTGAGAACAAGACAACAAGAATTTGGAGCATCTTTTTGATGGAGATGAAGACTATTCCATCCCTATTCAGGGATGTTCAGCCTGAAGCCATAGAAGTGTCACTGTTTCAAGATTATGTGGTAATTTCAGAGCTTTGGGTTTCCTGGACTCAGAGAAGAAAAGAAGAGCATTACACACAAGGAAAAACCAGGGTAACAAATTCTCAAGCTTTCTCATCTGAAGTATACAAACTTCCATGATATCTCTGCCACTGGACAGATGTTTTCCCCAAGCCACCTTTTGTTCTTTTGAGACAAGGTCTCACTGTGTAGTTCTGCTGTCCTAGAACTCCCTATATAGACCAGGCTGACCTCAAACTCATAGAGATCCACTGCCTCCAGAGTGCTGAGATTAAACCTAGGTATCATCACACCCATCCAGATCATTTTTTTAATGATGTAGTAACTATTGAGGAACCTAGCTTTAAGTAGGAAGTTGGGAAGTCTCCTATTCCTATGTGGCTGTTAAAAATGAAGTCCTAGCAGAGCAGTGGTGGTGCATGCCTTTAATCCTAAGCACTCCGGAGGCAGAGGCAGGCAGATCTCTGTGAGTTCCAGGCCAACCTGGTCTAAAGAGTTCCAGGACAGACTCCAAAGCTAGAGCTACACAGAGAAACCCTGTCTAAAGGAAACCCAACCAAAACAAACAAACAAACAAAGACATCTCACTAGAAGAATGTATAAAAGTCTGGGATAGACATTTGCTATAAGGAAAATTAACATAAAAAGTGCTCAACTTGGTTGGGCATGGTGGTGCACGCCTTTAATCTCGGCCCTTGGGAGGCAGAAGCAGAGGGATCTCTGGAGTTCGAGGTCAGCCTGGTCTACAGAGTGAGTTCCAGGACAGCCAGGACTGTTTCAGAGAAACCTTGTCTCCAAACAAACAAACAAACAAACAAACATTGAAGTCCCATGATAAGCCAGAGCTTTAGTTTACTAGTCTGGTTTTCAGGTTGTTGTTTTTTTTTTTTTCTCCAATGTTGAGCATTCATGAACCTAAGACCTTGCACATGCTAGGCATGTGTTATCCACTGAGTTACGGCCATCCCCAGCTTACACTCTTCTTTTTCCTCTAAGGTTTTTCTTTACCTTTTTCTAAGTTCATCTATGGGATTTAAAATAATGTTTATTTTATGTTTATCTGATATCTGCCTAGGAATCTTAACTATCCACCTTTTATCAAATGTGAAGTATTTAATGGGGAGGGATGTGAAAAGAAAGAAACTCAACTATGAACATTTTTTCCTGCCTTTTATCAAAGATGGGCTAGAGGACCCGCAGATCTAAGGTATTTTTTGTACTCAAGATTCTCAATGAAGGTCCACATAGTGCTTGACCATCCTGTCTGAACAGCTTTGTTCCTGGTGACTTAATGAAAAGGGTATATAGGCAAAGAAGCTATTAATTAATAGATTAGAAAGGCAGAACCACTTAGTAGGCTGATCCAGACTTTACAATGAGGAAAGTTAAAGGGGCTCAAACCAAAGTATTACAATACACCTAACAGTCCCTTATTTCCCTTAATTTTTTTCAGTAAACTTTTGACCTTTCTTCTATCAAATAATGTATAATATAAATCTGCTGGACTAAAAGGGGGCTTAACTCAAGAATTTTACATCAGCACAGAATATTACTCAGAAAAAAAAAGTTTGGAAGGAACAAAACTGGGAGAGGCTCAGTGGTCCAGGGATTGCCTAGCACAGGAGTCCCTAGGTTCAAGGCCCAATATTGCAAAAAAAAAGAAACTGTAAATAAAATACACACACTGGGGCCAGCAAGATGGCTCAGCAGTGAAAAGGGCTTCACACACACACACACACACACACACACACACACACACACACACACAACCTGGTGACCAGAGTTCAGTTCCCAGAATCTACAACTAGAAGAAGGAACTAACTCTCAGACAGTCCTCAAATAAGCAATGGTACATACACACCATATCACACAGTAACAAACAACTGTTTTAAAATTCTAGGAAAATGTCAAGAAAAATACCTTTTCATATTTATTTAAAAATCATGAACACTGTAATTGTTGATATATGCTACATGTGTGTATTAAATGATAAGACACAAATATGAACTAAGAACTAAGCAAATTTATCAGGTAAAAGGGGTACAGACACCATAAACTTTAAATTTTAAAAAGATAGAATGCACAGCCATGTGTGGTGGCGCATGCCTTTAACCCCAGCATCAAGAGACAGAGGCAGGCGGATCTCTGTGTTTGAGGCCAGCCTGGGCTACAGAGTGAGTTCCAGGACAGCCTGAACTACATAGAAAAATCCTGTCTCAAACTACACACACACACACACACACACACACACACACATACACACACACACACAGAAAGAGAGAGAGAGACAGAGAGACAAAGACAGAGAGACAGAGAGAGACAGAGACAGAGAAACAGAGAGAGACAGAGAGCATGTTAGGGTAATCAGACTCTAGGCAGTTATGAATATGATGTGCTAATTCTACTCTATTATAGCTATAAACACTGTATAATATTCAACTTCGGACTGTCCCCAGTCTCCCATCCTAGAATCTACTAAATTAGATACTCAATGAAATGAGTGGTCTACCCAAACATGGCCCTGATAGAAACATTATGTCCACTATGCTACCTACATCTTAGTGAGACAGTTCATGACTCTTCCAAGGTGTGATTTCTTCACATTTCTTAGAGTTTGTGAGCTTCCCCAGTATCCTTACAATATGCTCTCCACCTTTTCTCTAACCTACTCACTTACTTCCTTCCTCTTTGTATAAGTCAATTAAGCAAAGTCTATTTTGGTTTGCTTTGTAATCAAATAATATATGTGATAACAACTAGACCACTGTAACTAATTGTTAAACAGTAATTTGTTGAGCAAAACTGGATGAAAGCACTGAAAGCCAGTTAAATACACACTGAAAAAAAATGAAATGAATACAGGAATATACTGAAACAGAAAGATACTGACTATAACCATAGTAGTGGTCACTGTACCAGCACAATGACCATAATTGTGGACAACTTCTCCCCTTTGTATTTGTCATTTCAATTATTATGTCCAAAGACTCTGAACATCCAAAACTGTTCTTCGTCGATATCAAATCTACAGAATGCATTAGTAGATCCTATTTACTCCACGTTCAAGACAGACAGAATCCAACTACTTTCCCCATCTTCCCTGCAATGACCTGGGCCCGGCTGTCACTGCCCCTTTATCTAGTTTCACGACAAGCTCTTACTTGATCTCCTTACTACCACTCTTGACCCTTTCAGTCCATTCTCAAGCCTGCAGCCGATAGGATTTTAAAACTTAAGATCTGTTTAAAAACTTTCAGAAATTCCTAAAATCCTTACTGTGACCATCAAGACCACACATGGTATCTGCCTCCTTCCCACCCACTGGCCTCATCCCACAACTCAACCCTCACTCCAGTCCAACCACATCTGCCTCCTTGCTAGTCCTTTAAAATGTCCCACAAGTGCTGTGACACACCCGAGAGCCTCTTGCTTGCTATATTCTCTGAAAAACTTCTTCAGTCTCACCAACAGCAGCTCCTCCCAGGGTTACACCATTCAACTCTGTCATCTCCTCTCCTCACAGATGCTCCCAGGTTCTGGTCATCTGAAATTCCACTAAGAACCCCAGTCTATCAGATGATAAATTTGCCCTTCACCCTTTGTCTTTCCCGGTTGGTACATATAAGAACTACTGCCTTGAGCTCCAACAGTCATGATGAATCACAAAAGCACCCCTAATTATGGAAACATACTTAACATGAGCTATGGTTAAGAATCTCAGCCATTCAGTCATCTTTGTGGAGCCAATATACCAACCTTACCACGATCATCTATCTCTATAGCTCTCTTTATAAATAAAATGCAATATATACAGTCAAAGGATTACAATTAAGGATCAGTAAATCATGCATATAACTTACTTAAATTAGAATATAATAAATGTCACAAATGCTATAAAATATGTGAAAAAGATGATTTTTATTTGAAATAAAATTACTTCATATGAACAATGAAGCATATTTTTAGAAAAATTCATGAACAAAGAAAAACCATACAATTGGGGGTTACTATTATGCACAAGTGAATTTAATTCTAAGTAGTGGGGTTTTTTGGTTGTTGTTTTTTAAGTGAATATTGCCCAGAGTTTTGTCAACAGGGAAGTAAAAACTGAACACATATTAAACAACTAGGTAGTTTCTGTCATATTGGATGATTTCAATGTAGGCAGCCCATAAAGGCTTCAGCATTGACTTCCTAGATCTCATTTCCAATGACAGTCTCTTCAAATCTAGCTCAGCTAATTACAACCAAGGCCATACTTCAGAACCTTTTTTTCTGTTTTTGTTTTTCGAGATAGGATTTCTCTATATAACAATCCTGGCTGTCCTGGGACTTGCTCTGTAGACCCAGGCTGGTCTGGAACTCACAGAGATCTGCCTGCCTCTGCCTCTGCCTCTGCCTCTGCCTCTGCCTCTGCCTCTGCCTCTGTGTTGGAACTAAAGGTGTGTGCCACCACCGCCCAGCACACTTCAGATCTTGTCATCACTTGAAAAGTCTCCATCTCCAAGATGGCACTTGAACATCCCACTTTCTTTCTTTTTTTTTTTTTTTTTTTGGTTTTTCGAGACAGGGTTTCTCTGTGTAGCTTTGTGCCTTTCCTGGAGCTCACTTGGTAGTCCAGGCTGGCCTCGAACTCACAGAGATCCGCCTGGCTCTGCCTCCCGAGTGCTGGGATTAAAGGCGTGCGCCACCAACGCCCGGCTTACATCCCACTTTCTAACTTCCTTTGGCTTGCTGGTTTAATCAGTCACCTATGCTAAGACCTCACTAAGGGTCATATCTTTACTTTCAAACTCTTGGCCTTGGCCTTCTCCTTTTGGCTTTTCTTTCTAATACATGATTTCCCATCCTTACATATCATGATTTCTTTTCTTTTTTGGTAGTGTTGGGGATCAAACCCCAGGGTTTTGCACATGACAACCAAGCTATCTAATGATCTGTCTAAGCCCCAGCCCTATTATTCAACCATTTTAATAATACTTTCTACATTCTGTGAGCTTTATACCAGTTTATCCAATTTGCTTACTAGTCATCTCCATTTAGGTGTTCCACAAACACCTCAAATTCAACATGTATCAATTAAAGTATCTTCTATTACTGTTACTTCCTATGTTGGTCAATTTACCACCCACTCCAAATGGCAGGCAACTGCATATTTCTGCGTATTTCTTCCCTTTCTTTTGTTACTACTCACAATGAACCAGGACTTGAACCAACATCTGAAGTAACTCAAAAAGAACCCTGTAACTCTCCACCCCCACCCTCAGGCCCCTAGTGCTCACTGATCTGAAAGAACCCACTCTTTCCGCACTAAGTGGTCTTCTGCTTCTGCCCTCCCCTTCTCTCGCTCTGTGTGCTATGTCCAAAGTCATCTTCTAAAAGGTAAATGTGGTCATGTGCCATTGTTTAGTCTTCTAGGTGCTGTGACAAAGTACTGAGAGAAACCACCTGAGAGAGGAGCAATTATCCCAACTCAGGGTTTGGGAGGACTTAAACACATCGGGGAAGGGAAGGCAGCCGAGCAGCTCAGCTTGTGGAGCATGACTGTGGTAAAGGCTATTTATGTCAGAGGAGGTCAGAACGCAGAGAGTGAGGCCGGAATCAGGAGCCAGGTAAACCTCCAAAGGCCCAAACAAAAACCTTCTACTAGCCAAGCCCCACAGTCTCCCCAAAAGGTAACACAAGCTAGGGAGCAAGAATTCAAAGCATGAACCTACAAGGGCCATGTCAGATTCAAAGCATAAAACCATGGCACTCTCTTTTTAGCACTCAGACACAAACAAGTTTCAGGATTAGAGCACCCTTAGGAATATAAAAACTAAAGCTTCCAGGATAATTTGTAGTCTCTAGTTTCCTTACATGCTACCAGCACTATTCCAGTATACTACCAGAATAATGTGTACAGTGTGTAGTCAACCAGACATCCATAATCCAGAGAGGAAAGTTTGATGAATACACAGAGATTACATTATTATTCAAAATATTCACTGTTCCTCCCTGATGGAGGGTTAGGGCATATCTAAAAACTTGATGTCAGATTGCCTACACAACTTGTTTTAGTCAATGATGTGTTAATAAAGGAAAGGAAAGCTGAGTATGGTCACTCACTTTTGTAATCTCTGTATTTGGGAGGCTGAGGCAGGAGTATTGCTAAGAGTTCAAGGCTAGCCTGGGTTACACAGGAAGTTCCAGGGAGCCAAACCTATGTAACAAGGTCCAGTTTCAGAAATAAATGCATAAAGGAGAGTGAAAGAAGAGAGGGAGAGGAGGAGGAAAGGGAAGAGGGGAGGAAATGGCAAAGCTCACTCTGAACAGCTTTCAGAACACCGCTATGTATATTCTTCCATGCCTCATTTCCTTCTGGCACAATAAAAATGCCTCAATGAGAGGCATAGCTCCAGCCTGAATCCTGGAACAAAACTACACAAAAGACATCAGCATGAGCAAAAAATAAACTATGTTTAGTAAGTCACTGAAATCTGGGTGCTGCTCATGACCACAACATAACAAAGACTAAAAAGATTTATATAGTACCTCAAAAGACAGACAGGCTGGTTTAGTTTTAATCATATTTCCTGCTATGAACCCACAAGTGTTATTCCTGCATCTCCAATCCCACCCTAAAACTTAACTGCATACTCTTAAAAATCTTTGTTTTAGAAATAGAATCTCATTCTACAGTCCAGATAGCCGCAAATCCTCAGTCTACCTGCCTCAGCCTTTCAAATGCTGGGACTGGAGGCATGTGTCAACATGACTGGCTGAAGAAACTGCTTTAAACAGAGTTCTTCTATAGAGGAGTATATTAGCCAGCACAATGATTCCTTGTTAGCTATTCTTTCCTCAGTCTCATCAGAGAATGTCTGAGATCCTTTACTAGTCCTTATCTTGCTATATTTAACATAATACTTAACATAAATATGTATCTCTCCAGCTATATGTTGGCCTCACTGAGAGCAGAATCTGACATGGCCCTTGTAGATTCATGCTTTGAATTCTTGCTCCCTAGCCCAAATATCGACCAATGCAACAAATAATTCAATATGAAAATTATATCACTTATTGAGCTGGGCTTGGTGGTGCATCCCTTTAATCCTAGCCCTAGAGTGCTGTGGATATTGCTCTGTATACTGTGAATGTGTTGCTCTGATTGGTTGATAAATAAAATGCTGATTGGTCAGTAGCCAGGTAGGAAGTATAGGTGGGATAAGCAAACAAGGAGGATTGTGGGAAGGCTGGAAGGCTAAGCCAGGGAGCAGCATGTAATGGCACACAGGTAAAGCAACAGAAGATGTGGTGACATATAGATAACAGAAATGGGCTGAGTTTAAGTGTAAGAGCTAGTCAGTGGTAGGCCTGAGCTAATGGCCAAGCAGTTTTAACTAATATAAGCCTCTGTGTGTTTATTTGGGTCCAAGCGGCTGGCGGGTGAGAGAGATTTGTCCTGACCTTGGGCCAGGTGGGACACAAGAAAATCTCAGCTACACCAGAGAAGCAAGTGGATCTCTGTGAATTCAAAGCCAGCCTGGTCTACATAGTGAGCTCCAGGACAGCCAGGACTACATATAGAAACAATGTCTCAAAAAAAAAAAAAAAAAAAGCAACAACAAAAAGAAAATTTATACCACTTATGAAAAACACTAATTGTATTTTTTCCAAATACAAAAATATAAAACACACCCCTTTATTGTGTTAAAAAATATTATAGAAATTTATCCTATTTAATGCTTGATTTTCTTTATTGAGAATGATTTCATAGCCAAGCTTGGTAGCACACATCTATAATCACAGCACTAGAGAGACTGACACAGAAGGATCCTGAGTTTGGAGGTTAGCTTGAGCTACATAATGAGATCTTATCTGAAAAAGAGGCAGGTTAACACACACACACACACACACACACACACACACACACACTTCAAATTCTAGAAAAAAATTAAATATATACAGTTAAGAGAAAACTAGACCATGAAGTAGGGAGAAAAACGACAAAAAAGGAGTAAAAAAAAAAATATAGTAGCTTACAGCAAGCTCGGATCTCTAGGTTCAGATAATTACTCCCTCAAACACTGAGATCTCCATGGAAAAGAAGTTACAGAACTAAAAATCAGAATATTCTATTCAAATTTCTCAATTCCAAAGGAAAAGGATGACTACATATTCTTTAATATCGATTAAGTGAGATTAACAGAAAAATCCTACATTGGCCTATGATAGGGCAGATGAGATGCATGGAAGTGCAGAAGTCAGAACCAGTCACCAAAAATAAATTAATAAATAAATCACGCTAATAGCTGGGTGTGGTGGTGAAGAACTCTTTGGAAGCAGAGGCAGGTGGATCTCTGGGAATTTGAGTCCAATCTGGTCTACAGAGCAGGTTCCTGGACAGCCAGGGCTACACAGAGAAACCCTGTCTGGAAAAAACAAAATAAAGAAATAAATCATGCTAAACATAATTTTACTTTTGTGCCACAATTCTGTAACTGAGAAGTAACATAGAAAAGATCAAGCGCATATTGTTGAGTCTAAGTAGGGTTTCTTATGCTAGTCAAGTCATAGGCTCACCACTAGTTAAAATACAATACCATTCTTAAATTAATAATCAATAATCTCAATCTGGATAGAAGTATCTAATGTTGCTATAGGGCTATAGATTCCAGTTTATGTTAGATGTTTATCACCATCTTGAAGATTTAAATATCTTATAAATTTTGCTAATGATATAAGGCTATCTATAAAAAATAAATGATAGCATGAAACAAAAAACTACAAATACACATATAGAAATAGGTTGAAAATTGAAGATGTAATTCATCAAGGATAAAAGTACATTAATTTATCATACACACACAAAAAAAAAAAAACAAAAAACACAACTAAATTCAAAACAGGAAAGCCAGAGTATATAACTGGTAATCAACCCATTATAACATATGCTGACAAGAGGTTAGTTAACTATGAGCTCAATATTAACTTCAGTATGAGAGATCAGCTTAAAAAGCTAAGACAGGCTGGAGAAATAGCTCAGTGGTTAAGAGAATTGGTTTATTGTTCCAGGGGACCCAGGTTCAATTCCCAGCACCCATATGGCAGCTCACAACCATCTATAACCCTAGTTCTAGAGTATCCAATGCCTTCCTTTGACCTCCATTGGGCACCAGGCATGTATAAGGTACATAGACATACCTGGAGACAAACACCTAAGCATATAATAAAACAATTTTAAAAGCTAACACAATTGATAATAGTACAGTGATATGAACTAGGAAGGAAATAGTTATTGGTCAAGCAGTATCTTGAGAATTAGCATTTGGAACATGACCTCTTCTTACTTGAGTGACACTACCTACAGATAATCAATAGGGTCAGGAGAGGATAATCAGGATAGTTTAATGGATCTGACAGACAAAACCACATAAAGAATAAAAGAATCAAGAATGATCTCCGGGCAGCTAGAGAGATGGCTCAGGAGTTAAAAGTGCCTGCTGCTCTTGCAGAGGACCCATTTGGTTCCTAGTACACATGCTGGGCAGCTTACAACCACCTGTAACTCCAGCTCCAAGAGACCAAACACTCTCTTCTGGCCTCTTGAGGCACCTGCATTCACATGCACAGACACACACAGACAGATGCAGAAACTGGTCCTACTTGTAGGAGAAAAAGCCCACAAGGTCTTTGTTTTAAGCTGCCAGGCTTCTGACTCAGGTGTGGAGGGTAAGGAACAAGTCAGCTATCTTGGAAATTCACCATCTTTATTGCCTACTCATGGCTCCTCTCCCTATCTGTCTGCCTATCAAGGAATCTGCCTAACTCCTAATCTCTCAGAAATCCAATAGTATCTCTTATGATGAGAATGACTTGTATTTCCCTGCAACAGAATCATTTTCATTCTTCTTTCACAAGAGGAAAATCGGGGCTGAGAGAAGCCATTTATCTAGCACCACCAACATAACAACCTTGAATAAGAACCTTACACTTTTCACTGGCAAGCCCTTTGTGAAAGCCACTAGGCTCTTGCGGGGAGTAAGCAAGTAGAATCCTTAACTTAGCAACTTCACCTGTTTGTCAATTACTCTGGTTTCACTTTTATCTTCTCTTCAAGCCATATAATGTCTAGATCCAGAAATAATACTTACATTAAAATAATAATACATTAAAACTATGAAACAGAAACTTTTATTTCTTAAATCATAAAGGCTAAAACAAAAAAAATAAGATGTAAGAGTAAAGATATCTCTCTTGTGTTGGTTAAAGAGTAGCCATGGCAGTACTGGTTCTAATGAACCAGCCTGCCTCCATCTTAGGCTTGAAAGCCATCTTATAGTAAAGACAAACTAGGTTCATTCTTGTTTATAATTGAACCTCTGTTTCTCGAGGGTTGGGCTCTGGTCCACATGTAACCTTAACTACAAATGATTCTGTACTGCTCGTTCCAGAAAACAGCAACCATTCCTTTGTCTCAAAAGGTTATTATGAACACCTGTTGTTATGACTACCTTGTTATGACCACCTTGAAAACATGTCTTTGTTTCAGGTTGTTATGATCAATTTGTTAATGTTTATGTCCTGCTTCTGTAACCCTGATATTTGCCTGCCAAATCCTACTCCTGGACTACAAAGTCATTATTTTCCCCATGTTCAATGCTGATCTCTTGAACCCCACTTCTAGGGAGCGACAGCCTGTGTTCAGGAATAAAAAAAGATTGCTTTAATTAATTTGGCCATCATGATTTGGGTTGGTGGTCTTTCTCCTCGCATCTTTGGGATTAACAGTTTCACCATAAACCAGACATTGGTCATCATCGGTCATGAAGCTGCTTCTCTGGAAACCTAAGCGGCTTCCTTTGTGTCTTAGAGATTCGATACAGAACCACAATATCAGTGCCAGAGGGCAGGGAGAAGGATACTGTCAGTAAAAGAGGCTGAAGTCTCAATGTGCATGTAGGAAAGCACATTAGAGATTCATCTTCTGTTTCATACATATATTAAAGCACATTGCTACCACCTTGGTAAAACTTTTAAGATTGGAATAGTATAGGATTCAAAAATGGCCAAAGACCAGCTATACTATTATTTGAAAATAAGCAAAATGCTTGTCCACTCCAGTTGTAAATGTAATAAAGGAATACCCTAACAAGTGCCCACGCTCTTTACTTCCTCCCAAGAAGGCACATTTACATTATAATGGTTGCCATGGTTACTTTAATTCCATCACGGTGCCTTTCTCCAATTGCTAATCTTGGAGCCTGGGTGGTACAAGTTAACAACCAAAAATCTTAATTGAGGCTAACTCAAAACTCAGCCTACTCAAAAGTTCATGACCTACAAAAGGATTTTGTTCTAGCAACAAAAACTGCCTAAAGTACAGACTGTTGTTTCCTATAGTCTATTCTACCCAAGATCTTACTGTTATCCTAGGGAACTCTCTGGGAGTCAGTATTTTATCTGTCTTAAATAGTTTCTTGTATAAAAAAAAAAAAAGATAAATAATACATGTTATCAAGGACAATGAATCAAAGGAGTGACTGCTTGATTCCAAGTATTTAGTATCCTAGGCCTTAATAAGAAAAGACATTATTACTTAAAAAAAAAATCTCTCACATAAACTGTCAGTATTACTTTCTAAGAATGATAACATGTACCTCTAGCTATACAAGCAACACTTAATCACTAGTAAACAACAAAACAGTGCCCAAACAGAACACAGAATAGAAAAAACAAAAATTTTGAAAGAGGGACTGGAAAGATGGCTCAGCAGGGATGAATGCACTGTTCTTCCAGAGTCCAGGAGTTCAGATCTCAGCACCCACACTGGGCATCTCACATCCATCAGTACCTGGGGGATCCAATGCCTCTGCCTCCTTGAGCACTTACACTTGAATGCACATACCTGCATACAGACAGATAGACAGACACAGACACACATACACACTATTTTAAAAAAAAAAATCTTTTCAAAAAGGACAGGGGAGGAATGGTAGTGCACACTTTTAATTACAGCACCCAGGAGGCAGAGACAAGTGTATCTTTTAAGAGTTCAAGGCCAGCTTGGTTTACATTGCAAGTTCCAGCTAGTTGGAGCCACATAATAAAACTCTGTCTCAAAATAAAGTCAGACAGAGAGCGCTGCTTTCCGAGAAAACCTTATAGTGAGGATGGAAAGAAGATGAAGATACTTGATAAAAAGTGGAAAAAAAAGTACCATGAAGGGGTTAGGGATTTAGCTCAGTGGTAGAGCGCTTGCCTAGCAAGCTCAAGGCCCTGGGTTCGGTCCTCAGCTCTAGGGGGAAA
Source organism: Peromyscus nudipes (assembly GCA_902168325.1). Lineage (NCBI taxonomy): Eukaryota > Metazoa > Chordata > Mammalia > Rodentia > Cricetidae > Peromyscus > Peromyscus nudipes. Next base: position 23,581 of record CABHPH010151120.1, on the reverse strand, counting down.
AAAAGTACCATGAGAAAGAAGATAAATTGCTGAAAAGTATGTGGTAAAATAATAGCAAGTTTTCTGGAGACAGTATGTGAGCTTGTCTAGCTCCCAAATGTGGTATCAGATTTCTACTCCAGAAGAAAAGACACAGTGAACAAAGCAAGAAATCACAATGTCCACAATTTTTTTTTTCTGATGTCAAAACTCAAACCTAGGGCCATATACACACGTTAGGCAATCACTCTACCACTGAGATACATTCCAGGCTTCTCACACAACTTTCATACAATTTTGTTTGTTTGTTTTTTGAGACAGGGTTTCTCTGTGTAGCCCTGGTTTTCCTGGAACTTCCTCTGTAGACCAGGTTGGCCTCGAACTCACATCCGCCTGCCTCTGCCTCCCAAATTCTGGAATTAAAGGTGTGTGCCCCACCCCCAGCTCACACAACATTTTAATGTACTGTTAACAAGAGTTCAAGAACGCAAAAATGACATACCAATAGCAAACTTTCTATAAATTACAATAAATTCATAAGATGAAACACTCTAGACATTTTATTTATTCTTGTATGTGTGGTGGGGTGAGGGATATCTCGTATGACAAATGTGGAAGTAAAGGATTTTAAGGAGTCAATTTTCTCCCTCCTCTTTGTTTAGGTTGGATCTGTTGTTTCTGCCATGCTAACTGGCCCACAAACTTTCAGAGTCTCCCATCTAACTGTACAGGTGCTGAGATTACAGATTCATGCCACCATACTAAGTTGTGTTTTAAGATTTATTTTGCTTTTAGCTATGTGTATGCATGTGTGCCTATGTGTAGGTATGTACATGTGAGTGCAAGTACTTGTGGAGGCCAGAAGAGGGCATTAGATCCCCTGGAATTGGAGTTACTGACAATTATGAGCCACCATATGGGTGCTGGGAATCAGACCTGGGTCCTCAGGAAGAGTAGTCAGTGCTCTTAATGACAGCCATTTCCAATCCCACTTCTTTCTCTTCTCAGGAGCACAATAAAGGCTTTAGAAGTCTGGCCATGCCAGGCAGTGGTGGCACACGCCTTTAATCCCAGGAGGCAGAGACAGGCGGATCTCTGTGAGTTCGAGGCCAGCCTGGTCTACAGAGCGAGATCCAGGACAGGTACCAAAATTACACAGAGAAACCCTGTCTTGAAACACCCCCCCCTCCAAAAAAAAGAAGCCTGGCCATGGATCCCAAACACTATCCCTATGGATTTCTTTTGCTTTTCAAGTTAACAGACTCCTGTGTGTTCTCTGTGACTTCAAGTGGAGATACAGACTTACCATAACGTCACATTTTTAAGAGCAAATTTTAAAGAAAAAAGGATATATCTACCAAGTAGTTTAAAGCAAAGGAATGGTATTTAAAAGTAAAGACAAAAAAAATGTCTTAACTGGTAACCCAACGCTCCTCAATAATAACAATGTTGATTAAGAACTTTACATTGATATATGTATTAGAATTGTAATATATATATTACACATATATCAATGTATATGTATTATATATAGTAGTATGTATGTATATATACATATGCAGACACATATCTGTGTATATACTTATCATAAATAGCTATATAATACACACACACACACACACACACACAATGTTCCTGTTGCTATTGCCTGGACAAGGAGCCTTAAATACTTGGGCTTTTTCCAAGGCTTAATTTATCAGGCTGACTGACCCAGAAGCAACCTAAGAATGTGCTACACAAGAAAAGGCTGGGATATAGCTCAGCTGGTGAAATGCCTGCCTTGCCCTTGCCTCTTATAATGCACTGTGTTCAATCCCTAACAACACACAAACCAGATATGGAGGTGCATATCTACAACCCCAGCAATCCAGAGATGTTTTCAGGAGGATAAAAATCCAAGGTGGCTCCACTGGTGAGGACATTGACTGCTAAGCTTGGGAACTTGAGTTCCATCCTTGGAACCCACTAGATGGGAAAATTGACTCCCACAAGTTGTCATCTGACTTCTATACACATGTTGCCTCTGACCTACACATAGACACAGAGACACACATATGAACACACACACACACACACACACACACAATAATAATAAATGAATATAAACTTATTTTTTAAAGTTCAAGGGAATCACTGGCTACATAGCAAGTTCAAGTCAGTTATGGGGAATGTAGAACTTGTCTTTCTAAAACAGTTGAAAAGTGAATACTAAAATGTCCACAGATGTGACTGCATCAGATACTATATATCCAAGGGACAGAGATAATTAGGTTGCTAAGTGGAGACAAGTATGCAATAAATCAATAGTTCATGGCTAAGGTTCAGCTCCATAATCATAAGCATCAAGTGTTTATTATGTGCAAGTCCAAAATGATGTACAGTCTACCAACAAACACATACATACTGAACATATCTGACAGTTTAGCTAGACAAACAAAAGAGATTTGAATACACTATTCAAACCATGTATGGTAGAGCACGGGTACTCTTAGCACTCTTGAGGTTGAGGTAGGAGGACCAGCTGAGTTTAAAGCCAGTCTAGGATACAGAGGGAGACTGTCTCAAAACAAAAGAACAAATAGAAAACAGTGAAAAAAAATTACAATCAATAAAATATACCACCCAACGTAAGAGAAAAAATTCAATAAATTATTTCTGAGACACCCCAAACTATTTTAAAGATTATAAAATTTATAAGGCATTATGCATTAACTCAAATATAGTGTAACAGAAAAAGAATACAGGCTCAGCTGCGTACATTAACGGGTGTACTGGAAGCAATGAGGGTTTTTGTTTGTTTTTAGTTATCAAGCTATGTGAATTGCTATCACCAAGCAGTATGAGAAACTTAATAATAAACTCACTGAATCATCACTAAGGTGCAAGGACAGAAAATAAGATTGGACGTGAAACCCTGCAGTTCAACTGCTGAGTAAATCCTAACAGTCCTCCATGATGTACGGAAGGGCCTAATTAACAAAGCAGAGATAAATGGAGAAGAGGCTCCAAATACCAAATATGAACTATTCAACATGTAAAGCTATTAAAATCAGAATGCATTTATTAGTCATAAAAACCCAAATACTGGCCTCTGTGCAAATGGAATTTTATTTTACTAAGAAGATAGCAACTTCCAACATGACACTTAGGCCATAACTTTCTGACAATGGAAAAACTGTCAAAGGTTTGCAGTTAGTTATGAAAGCAGGTTCCTATACAATTATACAAGTCAGTCATGACTGTCTAGGCCTAAAAGTTTTGAGAAATGGCATGAAGATAGTTTGGTTAATTGACAAAAACAGCACAATTTATTTTCATTCCATTAGAACTGTAAAGGCAGGGAATGGGAAGATGGCTCAGTGGTTAAAAGCTCTTGCTATGCAAACAGAAGGACGCGAATTCAAATTCTTCGCACCATGTAAAAAGCTGGCATAGCTACACATGCCTGTCACTCTAGCATTGGGGGATGTGAAGACAGGTGAAACTTAGGAGCTTCTAGTTCTCTAAGGCCTTGTTCAAGGCAAGCACAAAAAAGAAGATACCAATATCCTGCTCAGGCTTCTACACATATGTGCACAGGCATGTGCCTGCACACTCACATGCATGTAACACAGACACACACAGAGACAGACAGACAGACAGACAGACACACACACACACACACACAGTAGCTGGAGAGTTTTCTCTCCGGGTCCCGCCAAGCCTCCGGCAGTCCAACAGCCCACTTATAAAATAAACACACAGACACTTATATTACTTAAACTGTTTGGCCTAATGGCTCAGGCTTCTTGTTAACTGTTCTTATATCTTAAATTAACCCATTTCTATAAATCTGTACCTTGCCATGTGGCTTGTGGCTTACCAGCATCTTCACATACTGCTTGCCATGGCAGCAGCTGGCAGTGTCTCTCTGCCTCAGTCTTCCACTTCCCAGAATTCTCTTCTCTGTTTGTCCCGCCTATACTTCCTGCCTGGCCACTGGCCAATCAGCATTTTATTTATACAGAGTGATATCCACAGCAACACACACACACACACACACACACACACACACACACAGAGCTGTCTTTGGTTTTACTTCTTGTTGCTATGATAAAATACCCTGACAAAAGTAACTTAAGGGAGCCAGATGTGACACACATATTTAATCCCAGCACTCTGGAGATGGGGAAGATGGATCTCTGTGAGTTTGAGGCCAGCCTAGTCTACACAGTGAGTCCTAGGACAGCCAGAGCTATACAGGGAGACCCTGGAGATTCTGTCTTAAAAAAAAAAAAAAAAGTAGTTTAAGGGAGAAAGGGATTATTTGGCTCACAATTCCAGGTTACAGTTCACTTGTGGTAGTCTGAATGAGAATGGCCCCCATAGGCTCATTATGTTTGAATGCCTGGACCCCAGTTGGTGGAACTGTTTGGGAAGGATTAGGAAGTGTGGTCTTATTGGAGGAGGTGTGTCACTGGGGATGGGCTTTGAGGTTTTTAAAAGCCCATGCAATTCCCAGTTAGCTCTCTCTTCTTTGTACTTGTGGATCAAAATGTAAGTAAGTTCTCATCTATTGCTCTGGGGTCATGCCTACCTGCCTGCCTACTACCGTGCCTCCTACCATGATGGTCATGGACTTAACCCTCTGAATTGTACGTCCCCAATAAACGCTTTCTTCTACAAGTTGCCTTGGTCGTAGTGTTTTACTGTAGCAATAGAAAAATAGCTAAGATGCCAGCATTGCAGGGAAATCAAGGCAGCAGGAATTTGAACCAACTAATCACATTATAACCTTGATCAACAGCAGACAGTAATGAGTTAATGCACACATACTAATGCTCAGCTCTCCTACAGGAAAAGGTGCAAGCTACAGTGGGTAGGTCCTCCCAAATAATGTAATTAAGATAATCCCTCAGTCTCAGAAGCCTCCTAGGTGATTCTAGGCTGTGTCATGTTGACAAACCTAAATAAAGAAGCACTTCAATTTTTATTTTCAGTGCTGAGGTTCAAATTCAAGACCTTCAAGAATACTACTAAGTCTTCCATCACTTAGTTAAACCTCCAGCCCTCAAATTTGTTTAATGGACCCATGTAGGACTTAGGTATATAGCTCAGTGGTAGAGCACCTACCCAGTAAGGTCCTATGTTCAATCTCCATCCCTTAAGAGGAGGAGAAAAAAAGCACAGGTATAAGAGAATTATAAATCTGGTAATATTTAACTTAAGTACTAGGAAGAAACTGAAACAAAGTCCTATTTAAGCAAAGTAGATTGTCCTACTCTGGGATAATCTGAGGATTCAGAGGATGAAAATTCACTCTATAATAAAGCTAATTTACACTAATCATTGCTGTTTGAGTAAATAACATAAGGCAGGCTGATTTAATTTATCTGTCAGAAACTTAATAGAATAAACAAGAAAAACAAGATCTGAGTCCTTGTGGACTTAGTTCACAGTCTAGGGCAGAAGGCATAAAATCAAAACTTGCAATCAAAGTACACATATGTCAATAAATCCATCCCACAGAAGGATGCGGTCTGTGGGTCTTATGGAAGATGAAACAATAAGGCTGTACTGTGAAATAAACTCTATTAAACATACAACCACATATATTTCACTTTAAAAAGGCACCATAGACTGCCTTCCCTTAGAATGGAAATCATAATGAGCCTTAAAAGAGTATTAGAGTCTGCACTTATAGCCTGGCATGATGCCTCATGCCTTTAATTCTGGCAGTTGGGAGGCAGAGGCAGGTGTATCTCTGTGAGTTCAAGGCCAGCCTGTTCTACATAGTGAGTTCCAGGACAGTCAGAGCTACAAAAACAAATGAAAGTCTTTATAGTCTTTTATAAAATGGCAGCACATCTGTAATTCTACTACTTGGATATGAAGGAAGGATGATCAGGAGTCAAGTCATTCTCAGCTACACAGAGTTTAAGGCCAGCCTGGGCTACATTTCATTAGACTGTCCCAAAATTATCATCATCATCATCATCATCATCATCATCATCATCTAGAAGCAATTTAGGAGTACTGAATCTGGTGAAGTCACTTTATTTTATGTAATTCTGCTTCTAGAGACATACCCTGGAGAAATTCCTTACATGTGAGTAAAAAGAAATGATTAAGAATGTTTACTTTGCCAGGCGGTGGTGGCGCATGCCTTTAATCCTGGTGAATTCAAGTCCAGCCTGGGCTACAGAGTGAGTTCCAGGATAGAAAAACCCTGATTCAAAAACTTAAAAAATAAAAAAAGAATGTTTACTCTAATGGAAACAATCTCCTTTAACAGATGAATGGGTAAACTGTAATATGTTAATTCAATGAAGTGCTGCTCAGTTAAAATGAATCAACTAGAAAATCCACATGTATCAAATTGATTTTTAAAAAGTTCTAAAACAAATTTTTTTTTTTTTTTTGGTTTTTCAAGACAGGGTTTCTCTGTGTAGCCTTGGCTATCCTAAAACTAGCTCTGTAGACCAGGCTGGCCTTAAACTCACAGAGATCTGCCTGCCTCTGCCTCCCAAGTGCTGGGATTAAAGGTGTGCACCACCACCACCACCACCACCACCACCACCGCCTGGCTAACAAGATTAAATATTTTTATTTGTTTGTTTGTTTGTTTGTTTGTTTATTTGTTTATTATGTATACACACACCAGAAGAGGGCACCAGATCTCACTGTGAGAAACCATGTGGTTGCTGGGAATTGAACTCAGGTCCTCAGGAAGAGCCGCCAGTGCTCTTAACCTGAGCCATCTCTCTGGCCCCTATTTTTAAGGTTTTAATTGACAATCTATAATTGTATATCAATAGAACACAGTATATTTTAGTATATAAACACAACGTGTAAAGAATGGATTGGAATAGGGTAATTGGTATATCCTACCACTTTAAAATAAGTATCATTTCTTTGATATGATACTCAAAACCCTTTTGACTAGTTATTTTGAAATAAACAACTAATTGTTGTCAACCATAGTTACTGAACTGTGCTACAACACAGCATAAGCTATTCCTCTTACATAACTAGACCTCTGTAGCCATTAACCACCATCCCTCCAGCCTATGTCAGCACTATTCTCCACTTCTATCAACTTTTCTTTTTCAAGATTGAGCCCAGGGCCTTGCACATCCTAGGCAAGCACTCTACACCGAGCAACATCTCCAGCCCTTGGTTTTCCTGAGATAGGGTCTCATGGTATAGCATGAGTTGGACTAGAATTCAAGATGTTCTGATCTCTACCTCCCATATGCTGAGATTACAGACACGGACCACCACTCTCAGTAAGATCAACAGTGTTAGCTTTCACATGTGAGAACATACAGTATTTTTCTTTTTGTGCCTGTTTGTTTCCCTTTTAATATAAGATCCTCCAATTCAGTCAATGTTGCCATAAGTAACAGGATATCATTTTTGTGTAGTTAACATTGTACATATCATAGAATACAGTATGCATACGTACCAGTTTATCAATTTACCCATTGATAGACACTTTAATTGACTCTATCTTGACCATTGTGAATAGTGCTGCGATAAACATGAGACTGCAGATATCTCTGACACATTGACTTCATTTGCTCTGGATATGTATGTCCAGTAGTGGATTACTTGATCAACTCTGGTCCTATTTTTAGTTTTTGAGGAAACTCCTTATTATCGTCTCTGATGACTGCACTAGTTTACATTGCCATCAACACTGCACGAGTTCCTCTCCTCATATCAGCACCAGCAGTTACTACTCTATCCTTTAACACCAACCGTCCCAACTAGGTGAGAAGGTACCTCATGATTTGCATTTCCCTCATCAATGACACTGAGCCTTCTTTCCGTACACTTCTTGACCACATAAGGAAGGACCTTATGAGAGCTGTCTATTCAGATTTTGTCTATCTGTCCTTTAGGTTATTTTTCACTTATAAATTACAGATACTAATTCCCGTTGGAGGGATCATCTGCGAAGTTTCTCCCATTCTATAGGCCCTTATCTTTGTTGACACTTTTCATTGTCATGGGGAACATTTTTAGTCTAAAGACCCTACTTGTTAATTTTTGCTTTTTTTGTTGCCTAGCTTTTGGAGTCATGCAAAATCTTTGGCCACACCAAAGTCTGAAATATTTGCCATGTTTTCTTCTAGTAGATTCATAGTTTTAAGCCTTATATTTAAGGTGACTTTTGCACATATTAAGTGTTAAAAGTCCCATTTCATTTTTCCAGATACAGACATCCACTTTCTCCAGCACCATTTACTGTTGGAGACTGTCCTTTCTCCAATAAATACTCATGGTGCCTTTGTTGAAATACCAATTAGCTGTACACATAACAGGTTTATTTCTGGTTTCTCTGTCCTGTTTCACTGGTCTCATGCCTTTTTGTACACCAGTACAATACTGTGTGGGCCACTGTAACTCTGTAGTATAGTCTAGTATATTGTAATAATTCCAGCTTCATTCTTTCCACCTAGTCCTTTGTCTGTCCATGGTCTTTCGTGATTCCATAAAGATTTTACAAGGATTTTTTCCCTGTATCTGTGAATATCCTTGGCATTTTATAGAGACTACACAATCCATAGACCACTCTGGTTTTGCTTGATTTTTTTCCAGATAACTTTGGATGACATAAATATTTTAACAATATTTACTCCTTCAATCTATGAACATGTGACTTTTTCATCTTTTGGATGTCTTTTTCCATTTCTTTCATTAGTGTTTAATCGTGAGAGTTCTTTCACCTCCTTAAATTTATTCTTAGACTTTTTTCTACTCTAAATTGGATTCCTGTCTTGTTGCCTTTTCAGATAGCTCACTGGATACAGAAATGCTACTGGTTACTTTATGTTGATTTTACATTCTGAAGCCTCAAAAATTCACTAATCAAGTTCCAATAGTTTTCTGGAGGAATTCTTAGGTTTTCTATATAAGATCATGTCATCTGCAAACAAGGAGAATTTTGCTTCCTCTTTTCCAATTTGGATGTCCTTGTGGTTCTATCCCTTCATCTGACTACAAAAACCACATAAAATTGAGCGAAAAATGTAGGCTGCCGAAGAGTATCTTTAATATATTTATATAAAACTTATAAACAATATACAATTGCAATTATTAAACAACTACAGCAAGAATTCACCAACAGAAAAGGTTGGCTAACAGAAATCTTTGTTTCTTTTTTTGTTTTGTTTTGTCTTGTTTTTCGAGACAGGGTTTCTCTGTGTAGCTTTGGTACCTGTCCTGGAACTCACTCTGTAGCCCAGGCTGGCCTCAAACTCACAGAGATCCTCCTGGCTCTGCCTCCCGAGTGCTGGGATTAAAGGCGTGCGCCACCACCGCCTGGTATAGTCTTTGTTTCTAATGGGGATGTAAAAAGAGATAAAGGAAAGTTAACAGAAAACAAAAGGGTCTTCAATTTTATTTATAATATTTTACTTCTTTAAAAGCTAACCAAGGGCCGGGCAGTGGCAGCTCACAACTTCCTGTAACTCCAGTTCCAGGGGATTTGACATGTATGAGCAGGCATACATGCAGACAAAACACCAATGTACATAAAATAAAAATAATAAATTTGAAAAAAAAAAAAAAGCTAACCAAACTGGGTGGTGGTGCACACCTTTAATCCCAGCACTCTGGAGGAAGAGGCAGGCAGATCTCTGTGAGTTTGAGGCCAGCCTGGGCTACAGAGTGAGTTCCAGGACAGCCAAAGCTCCACAGAGAAACCCTGTCTCGAGAAAACAAAAGCTAATCAAAGGCTAGGACATATATGGTATAGTATATGCTTAGTATGTGTGAGGTTCTAGATGTCAGCTCCACTACCAAAATTGTTTTAATCTAAAGAAAAATTTGTAGCCCTGTGGTGGCATACACCTGTAATTCTAGCACTTAGAATTAAGAGACAAAATGATAATGAGTTCAAAGTCATCTTCAGCTAGGTCAAGGCTAACTTGGACTATAAGAGACCCTGTCTGAAAAATAAATAAATAAATAGATAGATAGATAGATAGATAGATAGATAGATAGATAGATAAATAAAAGACATTAAGTAAAATTTTCTCCAAATTTAAATATAAAATTTTAAATGGACATTTGGTCAAATGAATATGCTTATATCAAGCAGCAACAGAAAAAAAAATACCTGGTTTTAGAAGCTGTATTTGTAAAATTATTCTATTCAATTAATCTCCCTACCATCTAACATCCTCAGTGTGATAGAAAACTTATAGATATAAAAGTAGTTACACACAAAAAGCTTCCTTTTTACTAGTACATGTCAAGCTTCCTTTTTACAAGTAAAATACTTCCCACAAAATGCTGCCAGAGATACCAGTAACAAAATCTAGCTATGTACCTACCAGCTATCTGTCAATCAATACAATCCTCTACAGGACAGGCAGGCCTGGAATTTCTGATCCTCCTACCCCAGCCACCTCATAGCTGGAGTTACTGATCAGGCCCAGCGTAATCAACGCAATCCAATGTGCCGCTCCCACACATCAGAGTAGTCAAAATGTTGTTTAAGTTAACATTAATTACCTTCACTTCTGCTGTCTGTCGTTTTCAATAGGGTTTTCTATAGCCCAGGCCGGCCTGGAATTTGCTCCATAGATGAGGATGACCATGAACTATGCTGATCCTCCTGCATCTCCCTTTCAGTGCTAGGATTACAGACATGGACCAGCACAATCTGCTTCCCTCAGTTACTCTTGAATTTCATGCACACCTACTACATATGCACTATGCACACCATGAACAACCCACCATGGCAAGAGAATTACACATCCGTAGAGAACTCAGTGCAAGTTCCTTCACATAGATGCAATGTGAAGCTTCCAATCCCAGGTGGGTTTATGTGACTCAGTCAGCATCATGGAAGTATGTTAATGAGCACCAAGGGAAACTGAGCTTGGAACTCTGCTTAACCAGCAACCTAGGATGCAGGCTCCTGAGAGAGAGAAAAAGCAAGCATGAGTACTTCAAACTGAAAATGATACCCAGGAACAAGCAGTTCTAGAGACAGGAATTCAAAGAAAACTGGCTCTGTCGAATTCACTGTTCTACAGACCCACAGGCAGCCCTTCTGTTTTTGTTTCATTGCTGGCTCAGTTAAAAGCACCTTAGAGAGAATATTTGTTCCTTCTCAAAATAACTGTGGAGAACACTAGTGAAGTTCCATAAAATCTGTTTTAAGCATTACCTATTGGTGTCAAAGGGCAGGAATCAGGGTGTATGTGCGCGGGTGTGCGTGGGCAAGGTCTCTGTTAGTATATACAGGAGACTCTGTGGAGATGCATGGGTTTCTGTCAGAGAACTGACCCAGCAGAGGGTTCTTATGTATGCACACATGGAAAATGCAAATGTGACTGTCTGTTGGTCTGTGTATCCACTTCTCTCTGGATCTCATCTTTTTGTGTACCCAAGCCTGTGTATTTTTACGTCTTGTGTCTATAAAATGTTCTATTACAAGTCTTTCTTACCCTTCCTCAAAACTCTAAAATGGTTTTTCTTGCCCCTCTAAAAGTTTCATAAAAGAGAAATATGAAGTCAACAATGAGTAACAAACTGGGATTCTGGCACTCGCTCACTGGTATAAAACAGACTTGCCTGTTTGAAGAGCAAAATTCAGTTGAGCAGCAGGGACCCATCCTAACTACTCCAAACTTTAAAAACTGTCTTTGACTATAATTAGACATCCTACATAGATTTTTCCAGAGTACCCCTGACTTACCTAAGTTTCAGATCAATTCAGAATCTAATCATAAAGTAGAAGTTACCAGCTTATTTTAAATAAGCCTTGTATAAATTTGGTTTGCATGAACAAGTCCTAAAAGGCAAAAAGCTTGCAAATATACAGTGTATGAATTTTTGGGCTTTTAAAGCTAGAACAAGGAAACTTCAAAAAGGTTCAGCTACATTGTGAAACCATCTAGCTTTCTGGAGTGATATATCTCAATTTCAAAATTAACCTCCTCAAACTACAATTCCTGCTTTCATTATTGCCCATGTCAAACTAAATTATATTTACTTATTTCCCTATCTACATTTCATATCCTCTTTTCTAAGGCAAGAACTGTAACTTGCTGATTTCACTCCAAAACTAAGCAGTGCTTGGCACACAATAAATAAGTGGGTTTACACAAAGAAGCTCACAGTGTATTAGAGAAGCAAGAGTTACTTATAATACAGCCCAAGTAGGCCACACACTATAGAGACATGGTACAAGACCTTTATCCCAGGTCCTGTATACAGACCCTTATCCCAGATTGAACCAAAACTCCTCTGTAACTCAGGCTGGCCTCGAACTTACAGCCATCCTCCTGCCTCATCCTTCTAAGTGTTGAGATTATAGACATGAGCTATCACACTGTCCTTTATTTCTATAAAGAGTGTGAATTAATGTAGTAAAAATTCCTACTCTACTTCTGTCTCCCAAAGCATAAAGTAGCCTTGAGCTCATTAGGCTTTAGCTAATACAGCTTTGTTGAAGACAAATCTTTCTTTACATTCTAGGAAAAGAAGCCCCTCTATAAACCTGGAGCACATAATGTCAACCTCAAAAGGTAGAGACACACACTACCACCTAACCAGGGAAAAATCAAAAGTTTTTCTTACAATTTTATCACACATACTCAAATCCTGGTAATGCCTTAAAAAAAAAATCAAATGTTTTGGAAAAGACCATACAGGGATACACTCTTCCAACTTAGTAAAAAACTATTAACAGACGAGAGTCTCCCTGAGGATGACCACTGAGGCTCCAATTTTTACCAAAACTTAAACTATGGGGCCGGAGAGATGGCTCTGAGGTTAAGAGCACTTGCTGCTCTTGTAGAGAACCTGGGTTCGATTCCCAGCACCTACATGATGGTTCACAACCATCCATAACTCCAGTTCCAGAAGATCTAATGCCATCTTCTGACCTCTGTGAGCACTAACATGCATGTGATGCACATACAAATATAGAGGCAAAACACTCACATAAAAAGTAAAATGAATAAATCTAATAAATAAAATGTAAAAGAAGAAAAAGCAAACTATATCAAACAAATATTTGCTAAAATACCCAGTGTTCTTATGAGTAACTCATTATAAGCCCTCAGTTACTAAAAATAGGATGTTAACTTTCCTGTCATTCTTTTTTTTTTTTTTTTTTTTTTTTTTTTTGGTTTTTCGAGACAGGGTTTCTCTGTGTAGCTTTGCGCCTTTCCTGGAACTCACTTGGTAGCCCAGGCTGGCCTTGAACTCACAGAGATCCGCCTGGCTCTGCCTCCCGAGTGCTGGGATTAAAGGCGTGCGCCACCAACGCCCGGCTTTCCTGTCATTCTTGAATTACTAAAAATGTATGCTCTTTAGTCACTACTTGTATATATACAGCTAGAAGATAAGGAAAAAGGCTGTGTGTGCTAGCTCACTATAGCCACAGTACTTGGAGGCAGGGGCAGGATGATCAGGACTTCAAAGCAGCTTGGTTGCACAGCACGTTTAAAGCCCCCTGATTATATGAGATTGGTTCAAAAAACAAATAAATGTCCAGTTAAGAAAGATAAGTTAAAGGGAAAGAAACAACCAGAACCAACTAAAAGTAGGTAAAAAGGACATTTTATTTGGGAACAAATAATGTCATCTTGTATTACAAATAGTACTTGACCTATATTATAAACAAAAGTTTTAGTTGGCCTAGAAACCAAAATATAACAGATACAATTATGAAAACATAGAATCTGTTTATCAACATGGAAAAGGCCAATAAGACATAAAATGTTTAAGCCACGTGAAAACTATAGTTACAAGTTAATGAGAAACAAAAGAGGGATATCGGGGGCTTAGCACCCCAGTAACAGCAGTAGAACACTTGTCTAACACGTCTGATCCCCAACACCACACAAAAAAATAATAATAGGAAAAAATATTTGCAACATCTATAGAAGTAAATATCCCAAATATTTAAAGAATGAAAAAGACCATCCACTGGAAGTATAGAGATTTTTACCCATTTTATTCACTGCTGCATCCCCAGGACCTGGCATATAGTAGTCCCTCATTCCATAAATACTTTATTAGTGATTATAAATAAGCAGTTATAAGAGAATTCAAACTATCAATACATGCCTGGAAATATTCTCAGCCTTACTACAAGAGAAGACTGTAAGTCAATAAGCAGTAAGAGTTCTTCCCATTAATTTTATTTTTAAAAAAAATGTAGTACTGGTCAAGACAGATGGCAAGGGTTGTCTTGTTAGAGTTAGCAAATATGTAACAATGGTATTTACATTTTGAACCTTTACACGTTGCAATACACTGAGATATGACTACTTAGCTAGGCACAGTGACATACATGTACAATCTTAGTACTCAAGAGGCTGAGGCAGGAAGATAAGACCACCACGGACTACACAATAGATTATTTTTGAACACTCTACCCCTCAAAAGGTATTTTGACCTCCAAATTTTCCTTTTAGATAACTATCCTAGAGAAACATTTCTACATGAGCACAAGAGAATGCATACATATAAGTACTACAGGACTATTTATCAAGAAAGAGAAAAGGGAACTGGGAAAGATGGCTCAGTAGTTAAAAGCACTTGTTCTTGCAGAGGATTCCCAGTACTCACATGATAATTCACAACTGTCAAAAACTACAGTCCAGTTCCAGGGGATCCACTGTCTTGTTCTGACCTTTGAGGGCACCATGTGTGCATGTGGCACACAAACAAATCCCAGCAAAATATTCATACACATAAAATAATTTTCTTAAAAAAGAGAAACAAGTTAAAAGTATGTACCAGAAGAATGCTTTAATAGACATCAACTCAGCAATTAAAAAGAATGGGGGCGGGGAGGCTGGAGAGCTGGCTCGGCTGTTAAGAGTATTGGCTGCTTTAGCAGAGGACCCCAGTTCAGTTTCTGGTAGCTCACAGCCACCTATATTCCAGGGCCAGAGGATCTGATGCCCTCTTCTGGTCTCACTAGGCATTGCACTCATGCGGTTCAGACATACACAGAGGCAAAACACCCATGCACATAAAATAAAAATAAATCTTTACAAATTAAAGAAAAAAAAGACACAAAAGTGGCAGAAGGATCATCACCAGTTTAAGGTAAACCTGGGCTACATAGTAATATCTTGTCTTTAAAAAATAAAAATAAGATATCTATATGTATTGATATAGAAAGAATTTCAAAACAATATTAAAGTTTTGAAAAAGAACCTGAGAAACATTGTACATACAGTGTGCTTTTACTTATGTACAAGTTATTATAAAGCTATAAATTTATATACAAATATGCATGTAAATTCATAGGAAAGTCTAGAAAGACAAAAGATAGCAGAGGTCATCTCTGGGGAAGAGATGAGAATGGTTGGGGCTAACGAAGGACTTCTGTTTATTAAACTGAATTACTTTTACAAGAATATATTCAAGTTTCAGTTGGATAATTAAAAGCATTTGTTTGTGAGAGGCAGGAATGTAGCTCAATGGTAGAGTGTGTACAAGGCCCTGGATTCAACTCCTAGCACCAAAAAAAAAAAAAAAACCAAAAAAACCGAACAAGTTAAGGAAAAATAATGGAAGTTCTATTTAATTGGAAGAAAAAAGTTAAGAATAAAACATTATGGGAGCTGGGCGGTGGTGGCACATGCCTTTAATCCCAACACTGGGGAGGCAGAGCCAGGAGGATCTCTGTGAGTTCGAGGCCAGCCTGGTCTACAGAGCAAGATCCAGGACAGGTACCAAAACTACACAGAGAAACCCTGTCTCAAAAAAAACCAAAAAACCAAAAACCAAAAACCAAAAACCAAAAACCAAAAAAAAAAATGGGGAATTAGCAAAAATCAGTTTTAGGGAGCCAAAGAGGTGGCTCATCAGTTAAAAGCACTTGCTCTTATAGAAGTCCCAGATTCAATCCCAAGGGATCCAGTGCCCTTTTCTGGCCTCCATGGGCACCAGGCAAGCACATGGTACATGTACATACATGCAGGCAAAGCATTCATACATACACAATAAATATAAAAGAAATAAACAAAACTCAGTTTTCGACACAAAACCATTGAGTTTGATTGCAAACAGGCAGTTGTATACACCTGAGGCTGGCATTCAGAAGAGGAGCCTTAGCTAAAGGAACACAAAGGGAGTTTCTAGACACAAAGAATGATGTGGGTAACAAGGGGAGAAATCCAATCAATAGAACAGAAGTCCTAGAACCAAGGAGGAAGTATCAACAAAGAATGAGGTGCAGTCACAAAATTTAAATGAAAACTAATAAAGAAAAAACAGTATCATAAAGCTGGGTGTGGTGGTGCACACCTAACCCAGCACTAGGAAGGTCGAGGCAGGAAGCAGGATAATCAGAAGCTCAAGGCCAGCCTTAGCTCTGTGACAAGGGCTAGGCTACATAAGACCCTGCCTCCAAAGCGCAAAGCAACAAAAGAGCAGTGTCAGAGAAGCCTAAGGAGCAATGTGTTTCATAAGAAACTACCAAATGCTGCCAAAAAGTCTAGTAAGATGAGGGCTGAAAAACAAAATGCCATTTCCCAATCTAATGGACATTGCATTAAGTTTTCTTTCAGTCAGAATATTAGGATGGGATAAGGAGTTCATAAGGATCAAAAATGTATGCACACAGCCGGGCATGTTTGCACGCCTTTAATCCCAGCACTCAGGAGGCAGAGCCAAGCGGATCTCTGTGAGTTCAAGGCCAGCCTGGTCTACAGAGCGAGATCCAGGACAGCCAGGACTACACAGAGAAACTCTGTCTTGAAAAACAAACAAACAAACAAACAAACAAATGTATACACACAAAAAGTCCTTTACGAAGCTAGGTTCTGAGAGACACAAAGGAAGTTGGCAGGCTGAAGTGAAGGTTGAGTGAAGAAGGCAAAGCGAGTGTGAGTCCTGACGAAACACCTGGGGAAAGAGGAGCTAAGCAGAGGACTACTCTTCGACACTGCTGGAAGAAGTACGGTTAAAGCGCCTGCGGAGGGATTTGTCTTTGACAGAATGAGGACATTTCCTCTACCGTGACAGTAGGAAGAAAAGGACAAGTCCCAGGTCCACATAGGTTTGTAGACAGGAAGTACAGAGAAGTTCCATGTGGGGTCTTCTGTTTTTGTAATGAAAGAGAAAGCTACCTGGTCTAAATAGAAGAGCACACGGCAGAGGAAAAATACAGTATGAAATAGTCACTTGCAATGGGAAGGTAAACTTGATAGAGACATGCAGAATACTGCTAGACAATGCTGACTTCTCACAAGGCTGCTGATTACAAATTCATCCTGGCACTCATCTGTCTAGCTTTCAGATTTTCTCCAACAACTTTCAGCTCCATGGGTTCAGGCAACTAGGAAGGTAGAAGGTTAGTACAACCAGTTTCACAAGCACTAGAAGTCAATTTGGACTGAAATAAACAGAAAAGGAATTTACAGAAAGACTATGAAACAGCTTCCAGGGTGGAAAACCTGTTTCAAGGATACACAGCTAAAAAAATCATAAAATTGGTTTGGCCAAGACGTTATGAGTGACAGTGGCAAGCAAGAGATGCTGCCGCTTGATTTACATGTTAGAGCTCTGGACACCATGTGCCAACACCAACAGCACTGCCACTGTCGCCCCGTGACTTGATCTTGCTGCCCAAAGGCTGATGCTACAAGGGGATTTGCTGATAACGGAACGTTGAGAAAATAAACTAGAAAGGCTTGGGGAACTGAGTTAGCTGAAAGGATGAAGGCAGCGATGAACCAGCTGAGTACTAAGAAGGATGATAGGTGACCAGAGCAAAGATGTGAAGATGCATGGTGATTTCTGCCTCTTCAGGAACAGGAGAGATGCTAATGTCCAAAGGGTTACACAGAGCAGTCTTAGCAGCCGCTCATGCAGACATCACATGGGAGTTTGGTCAGAGCAGTGGGGGGTTGGCAATGAGACAAAGCCTCCCACTGTTGCTATGGGTAATGTTTCATCTCACTGATCCCAAAGGCATCACAGATTGGCAAAGCCTCAGGCATGTTAATTACTCTCTTTAAGCCTATATTTTCTCATCTGTAAAATAAAGATAATGCTACTGATCTGATACAGTTGTTATGAAAATTAATAGATAAGACAGATGTCTGGCATGGAGTATGTACTGAGTAAATTATAGACACTGTAAGCATCACAACGACTAAGAAGGGAATTTCCAAGAACATTATTAAATCTTTTTTTTAATATTTAAGATTTTTATTTTTCCTTTAACTTTTAGAATTACATTTATTGACTGATTTATGTGTGTGTGTGTTGGGGGGATTGATTCATATGGAAGTCAAAGGATAACTTTGGGGAGTTGGTTCTCTCTTTCATCATGTGAGTTCCCAGGCATGTGGGTTCAGGTCAGCAGGCTTGATGGCAAGAGCCTTTCCCTGCTGAGCTGTCTTGCTGGTCCTTACATCTTCTAAAGTATCAAAAGGGCCACATTGGAGCACTGGAGGTGATTATCTAGAGAAGCCAGTCTTAGTCTCAGATCTGCAATATTCTGAAAGGTGTTAAGGAAGGTCTATAACAGAACAACTCAACTAGTACTCTAGCACCCTTGTTTACATAGGTTCTAAGAATCCATGCCCAAAACTGACAGTTTTGATGAAGCCTTGAAAACAACATTTAAAAATCATCAGCTATTAATACAAGTGTACAAGAGAAAAGAAAACAGCTAATTGTTCAGAATATAGCTACAGAAGAGGGAGAAAAATATGCATGTCTTAAGCTATTTAACCGAAGCTAATTTTTGAGGGACCAGCAAGACGGCTCAATGATTAGAGGCATTTGCCACCTCTGACACCTGCGTTTGACCCCAAGAATGCACATTATGAGCCAACTCCACACATGCACAAATGCACATGTGTATACACATAAAATATATACGCAATAAAATTTAAAATAGGAAATTTAGAACTAGAAACTGACAGGAGAAACTTTCTCCTTTGTTTCTCACCAAGTTTATAGTCATCATGAAGACTATAAAAAGCTCCTAGAAATTTTGTAAAAATTGTATCAGGCTGACTGAAACTGTCCATTGGGTAAGTGACTTTTAGGTCCCCTAACTATGTCTACTACATGAACATAGGACAGGGTGGGGGATCTAGGTAACAGCCAAGATGGTTCTCCTGCAAGCCATCTCAGCCGCACCTCTCTGGGTATTTAGTAAGAACTACGAGGCAGGCAGGCAGGCAGGCAGGCTGCCTGTAACCCATGTGCTGGGGAAGGCTAAAGCAGGGTGACCGCAGGTTCAAGGCCAGTAGGCTACATAAAGGAGGCTGGTCTTAAAAACAAATTAATTAGAGGAGGTTAGAGAGATGGCTCAATAGTTAAGAGCCTGTCCTGCTCTTGCAGAAGATTCAGGTTCAATTCCCAGCACCCACATGGTGACTCAAAACACCCTGTAACTCCATCCAGTTCCAGAATTTAACTCCCTCTTCTGGCTTCTGTAGGTACCAGCAGGCACATAGTAAGCATACAAGTACATACAGGCACTCACCCATTTACATAAGATAATATTTTTTATTTTTAAAGTAATTAATTAAAAAATTTTGAAGGGCCAATGATATAGCTCAGCAGGTAAAGTCACTTGCTGTGCAAGCCTGGTAACCTGAATTTGATATCTAGAATTCACATAAAAGGAAGGAGAGATCCAGTTCCATGAGGTTGACCTCTGGCCTCTACATGAATCCCACTGTACATACTTGCCCCCCTCTCTAACACACACACACACACACACACACACACACACACACACACACAACAATACCCTACATTTTTAAAAGCCCTACCATGAAAACAGAAGAATATTACTTAGAAATTCAACTCAACGAAGACTCTGAATAAAGATCATTTCCCTCTTTCTCATTAAGAAAAAGTAGACCATTTGTATTTATTAATTTCTTCAATTAACTGAAAACTTTTTTCTAGATGTCCTCCTCAAGGCATGGAACACACAACTGGTACTACGACCTAGAGCAATTGTCTGCAATTGAAAACATACACAATTTGGTCTCCACAGTCCAACACATTAGGTTTCTGCTAACTCACTCTAATACATTGCTGGGTAACTTTGAGACAAATGTCTTAGTCTCTGTTTCCTCAATAAAACAAGGAGAATACTATCTTTAAGAGCTCTTAAAGGGGTTAAGTAAAATAGTACCTATCAAGCTGTAAGTACAAGGCCTAGTATAAAGTAAGACTACCTAACAAGGGGCCTGGGGAGATGGCTCAGTGGTCAAGTGCACTGGCTGCTTTCCAGAGGACCTGGCTTCAATTCCCAGCACCCACAGGGTGGTTCACTAGACCAGCTGTAACTCCACTTCCAGGCAATCTACAGCCCTGTGCTGGTCTCCTTCAGCACCAGGCACACAAGTGGTACACAGACATACATGTAGGCAAAACACCTATACACATAAAAATAATTTTAAAAAATTACCTAACAGTATACTTCCCTTTCTAATTCCCAAAAGGTTTAATCAAAGACTGATTCATAGAGGAGGGACTTAAAGAACAGAGGAAAATTGTTGGATCAACAGAAAGGAACCTTTTCTTCAGGTCACCAGATTCATAACTTTAAAGACAAAGATAAAGCCAGGCATGATGGCACATGCTTATAATCACAGGAGGTGGAAGTAGAAGGAACTGGAATTTGAGGCTAACCTGGGTTGCACATGGAGCTAAAAAGGCCAACCTAGGATAAACTATAAGTCCCTGACTCAAAAAGAAAGGAGTGGGAATACATTATCAGGTTACAAGTTTATTACAAATAGGAGGCTAATATCACTGATGTTAAAAATGCTTCCCTTTATTAAATGTTCTTCATATCCTCTAACTTTACAATTCTTTGAGCTTCTACATTCATATAGTTTTCTCCCATCCTCTTCCTGAAGCCTGACTCACTCTCCTCACTTTGTGACCTAAGCCTTAGCCAGACAGACACACCTTAGAGTTCACTCAGAAATCTACAGACTTTTGGGTGAAGACCAGAGGCCAACATCTAAGAGCTCAGAAAGAGTCTGTGTGGCACAATGAAAAAGGCATGGGCTATGGAGACAGACAGAGGTTTAAATACTACCTCAGCCACTTCTTAGATGTATAACCTTGGGCAAGGCACTAAGCCTCTCTGAACCACATTTCCTCATCAGTAAAACTGAGATAATGCCATCTACATTTCATAATGTTCTTGTCAGGATTACAGAAATACCTATGACAATTCCTGGCACATAAAAGGCCAATTAATGGTAACTATTATTAGGGTCCAACTGCCAATTGCCTTACTGAACATTTTGCCAGGCTGTACTTTTCTAACTGGCAAGGGAGTCACACTGTTCTCACATTCCCATACCTCTATCCAAAACACTCAACTTCAGTAATCTATAATTAACTGAATGGAGGGCTTAAACAATTCAGGGCAAGAAAGCGCTAACATGGCTCAACTCATTCTCTCCTGACAGCAACAAAGCAAGCACAATGCAGATATGTTTGCCAAGAAAAACATGGAGTCTGTCTGAACATGGTCATTACCGATAGTAACGTAAGCACACGCTCGCTGAGGTTCTTAAGGCTGGGAGTCTTACTGTCAGGAAGTTTTAACTTTTCAGAAATCCTTTCTGCCTTGTTTTCTCTACTGTGCTAGCACCCATTTCTAAGAACACATGGAAGAAATGCTCTTAACTGCTGTTACAGTCACTCATAGTGGAACTTATTTTCCCATTTTATAAATTACTACTTCAGAGATGTTTGCTGAGTTCACTTAGAGTAGGCTTATGAAAGAGAACTTTAAAAACAGATATATCATAACCACAATGACAAGATCTGGCCTATAGAGTACCACGAGTTACAGGATGAAGGCAGGTGCCAAAGGTAAAATGTGACCAGGTAACCTGCACCTCATTGTCTTCATTCTTATGACTACTGAACTTGGGAAGTCTGACTCTTACATACTTCCCTTGTGTGGCTGACCAAAGTAATGGGACCAAGAAAATTGATAACTGATACACAAATGGAAAGGGGAAAACATCAATGGAAATGAAATAACATAAGTCAGATTGTCTGGTAGTCGCAAAATAAAAGTAACAGTCACCATTTACATAGCTAAAGGCAACTATTTTAATCCTCGGATATCCAGTCCCTCCACACACTTTAATAAAGCAGAGGGGAGTCAAGGACAGCATGACTTAACTAGACAATTCAAGAAGCAAGAAAGGCTCAACAAATCAAAACATCACACGACTGGTTCTTTGTTGAGTGATTTTCTACTTGGAGAAAATGTAGTCAATTCAATATTAAGAAAACTAAAGATTGTGCTCTTTAAAAATGGCAAGGCAAATGTGGTGGTACACACTTCAGATCCCAGCACACAGGAAGTTGAGGTAGAAGAATCATTAGTTCAAAGCCAATCAATCTGCTTGGCTGGCCTCAAACTCACTATATAGCCAAGGATGACTTTGAACCTCTGATCTTCCTGCCTCTACCTCCTACCTAGTACTAGGATTACAGGAATGAACCTCCACACCTGGCTTATATGGTACTGTAGATCAAACCTGGAGCGTCTTGCCTGCTAGGCTACCACTCTACCAATAGAACCACATCTACAGCCCCTAAGACCTTGTTTTAAAAAAAGGAGAAAAGTTCAGGCCAGCTGTGGTGGCACACAGCTGTAATCTCATACTCAGGAGGCTGTGGCAGGAAGATTATAGAGGATAGCCTCAGCTACATAGTTCCAAGCAGCTTGGGCTATATGAGAGACCCTAACAAGGAAAGAGGAGGAGGGCAGGATGAGAGAGAAAGGAGAGGGAGAGGAAAGAAGGGAGGCAAGCTAAGCTCAGTAATGTCCTCACTTATGTCATACAGCTTCATCCTTGCCCAGGACTTCACCTGCTTACGGGTTCTTTAGTGTAATTAACATTGAAGGCAAGTTCAGCCCTGTCTTCATAGCCTTGAGGCTGCTGAGTAAATCTAGAATCATGGAACATGATTTTGATACTGAAAAAAAAAAAACAAAACGGAAAAAAGGTGGCTCAGCAACAAGGAAAATGTTCAAGAAGCACATTTGGAATTAGGAAAAACAGACTCTAGGGTGCTGGCCTGTGGTTTTTTTAAAACTTCTTTATACAGAATCTACTGAACTATTACCTATATGTATACATTTCAGAGAAGGTCACAGGGTCATATTTAAGCCTTGAGGAGAGAAATAATCAATTTTAATAACAGCTATCATTTAAGATTTTATTATAGGTACCAAGTTCTATGAGAAGAACACATTTTTAATAAGTACCCTCATTTTATAAAAGAAGTGACTTAGAGAATTTGCAAATTATTCAAAAGTTAGTACTAGGGACTATATTCAATATAGGCACTATATTCAAACCCAGGTCTATACCTGAGTGTAAATGTCACACTCTAAAAGTAATTTATTAAACACTTTTACCCTTAAAAGAACTGAATTACAAACTTTAGAAAAAATAATCACAAGAAAAAGATTTGGTCAAAGTTACAAAGCATCTTAATTAGTGAGAAATATGCTTTGGATTTCCAACTTTTACCTAAGTACTTCCAGCCCTAGCCCAGGCTGCCTCGTTTAACTGCAATTCCTCCATTTAACTATAATTGCAAGGGGGGGGGG